>VACF01000713.1:0-50598 GCA_006891605.1 Pleurozium schreberi | reverse complement strand
TGTTATTGGCACTCAGGTGTTAGGCAAATATTGTAAGGTTTTAGATTTGTAAGGTCCTCGATTGGGCAGGTGCTGATTTTATGAATTTAGATTGTTGTTGAACCTGATCATTGAGATTCATCTGTACAGATGTGCAACCGTGTAGTATATTATTTTCTATATTTGTTGGCCACTTATACTGCGCTTGTGCGTAGATACTTGAAAGAAAAATTGTACAGTGCAATTCATGAAATATAAAGATAACATGATTTTATGTACCTACGTTCTTATGGTCCACTTCTTGTGATTACTTTGTGTACAGCACTGTTTTCAATTTTTTGTGTCCTCTTGATATTTTCTCTTCCTTTTCTATGTGGTGAAGGTGCTTTGTATGTTCTGTTGAACCTCTTTATATTGGAATTTATCAACCAAGTACTTTTGTTGTAATCAGGTTTTCATTCCACACTGCAGATTTTGAATCTAAGTCAATGTTATGTTTTGATAATGGCTTGTTAGAAGCTTGTTTAATTTGGAGATTGCACAAAGATACATTTGAAAGTGCATTTGATATTAACCCGTGGAAATCATCCCATTTAGCACTGTATGACATCATCGACTTAAAAAAACACCAAAAGTGCTCATTGGTGGTCAAGTTATTGTGCTTGATCTCCCCCTCCCCCTTTTGTACAAAATTTCAAGGATGAACAATTGCACTTTTGTCCTACATTGGGAACTAACACCCGATTACATTAGTACTAATGTTGTACTGTTTCAATGGGCTCACAGTCCAACTTTGAAAATGTATAGTTGTAGTACAGCATCAGTACTAATACATACAAATAGAATGCCTCCCTTGGAAAAACCATTACATTAGTACTAATGTTGTATTACAACAGTACATTTTCAAAGTTGGACTGCGAACCCATTAAAACAATATTGTTTCAATGGGGGTACTTTCCTGATGTACATGAGATTCTTTATCATTCATTGGCCCAAAAGTGGCCACAACATCCATTAAGGGTTAAGTTCGTAGAAACAATCCATTCTAAACCTCTTGAATTGGGTGACCAAAAAGCGGCCACAATGTCATTTAAGGTTTAAGTTCATAGAAACAATCCATTCTAGACCTCTTGAATTGGGAGGATTGGAGGACTTACAGTGTCATAGTTCCCAAATAATCGTACGCCAAGGGCTGAGAATTCATGTACATGCACAAATTCAAGATATTTTATATTGAAAGGAGCCTTGATTCAAGAGAATCAAAAGGTTATGAGTTGCAAAGCTTGATTTTCTAAGGTATGCAATTCAATTGTGGCCACCTGACTATATATGCCACAATAGGAATGGTTGCTATGTGCTCAAGATAGAAGTTTAAATGGAGCTTGTTTGAATAAATGAAGCAATAAACCTTTTTAGGGTATACTGGTGGCACTATTGGGTTGTGCTAGTGGCAATTATTGATGTGTTTTTGGAATGTCTTTTGTCTAATTCCTTTCTTGATTTTCATCGAAAATGTTCTTTTCACCTAGACAAGTCTTAATATCTTGGCTTTTGGAAGAAAAAAAAAATTGCAAATATAGTTGGAATCAATCCTTCTTTTTGGCAACATGGGCCAAATTGCATCATTTAAAATAAATATCTACTTTTTGCCAAATAAAATAGTAATATTTTTCACCAAATTTTTTCCATTTGTATTAAAAATATGGATGAAAAAGTGCATGGATATGATTGAAAAGTCTTTTTTGGTCCAAAAAATGGATGAATGTGTAGATAAGATGCTTTACTAGATTTTAAGTGAACCCCATTTTGGAACTTTCTTTAAAAGTAAAAAAAGGGCTAAATAGAATTATCATAGAGTAAATTTCAAAATGATATATATTGCTCAAAGTTGTACTTGTCATTCCCGTTGACCTTATAAATTTGCATGGCTAGAATCTTAGGTTTCACAATTAAACAAAAGATCGGAAGACTTATTCTTTAATGATCATGCATTATACTCTTTCAATCCAAAAAATATGACCATTCAACCCAAAACTAATGGAAGGGCCTATAACCAAAGCATTGCTCATTTTCAATTTTTTAGACTGACTTAACAATACAACTCAGAGGAAATGATTTTGTTCTTATTCTTTACAAATGAAATTATATGACTTCAATAATACAAGAAAACAAATCCAAATAATGCATTCTAAGATGCTTTAAAATCTTCTTGAAATTTTGACATAGAGTTTCTAAGATTAAACTAATATTAACTATACTTCTAGCTTTGAGTGTCTTTGACATCACCTTATCTTTTGCACCTCAATTCATTAAACATGCGTTTCAAAAAGAACTTTTGACTAATCCACCAAATCTAGAGAGACATTAGAGGATTGTAGAAATACATGGTTAATTTGATGCAAAGAGCCAAAACAAGAAAATGCATGGATTTTTCTAACATTTTTTTGTCATTGTTCTCCAAAAGGGCATCATTCCTCCCAAAAATAGAGTTTTTGGAAGAGACTACCAACTATTGAGCATCTATGGACAATACTGACAAAAATTTGTATAATTCATATATAGCAATCCAATAACTTTTAGCATTTCCAATTTAGATAACTATTTCACCTCTTACATATCTAAGAAGTTGCAAAATGGTCATGTATTCTATATATATAGTGTAGTATTTGAACATGATAAGGTTCACATCATAATGATATCCAAATAAAAATGATGATTTTTGAATTTTCAATCCAATGTTGCATATTTTGCCATATTTTTAGTACATAATTGTATTATACGAATATATTTACATAAATAGTCCCTACAAGCCTTTTAAGGATGAACTAAAAGACAACGGGTTCAAACGTTCATGTGCTTGAGGTCATAATGAGGTCTTCAATTTTGATAATTTTCTTAACTTTATCTGTTTTATTGTCATATCTCATCATTTTTCTTTGGTAACTTTCAATTTTTTAAATTTAATTTTATCTTAAAACTATATATGTAGTTTTTGACCTAGTTTTAGTTTTTTTTATTGTAATTTTTCTAAACCTCTAAGCGGGTCGGCGTCTAGTTTTTGAACAACGCACAAAGGGGAGGTGCTAAATCCTCCAGACTATGGCACTCTTTCATTCGTTCTTTTCTGGGCAGAGACGTAGAGCAGTTCAATATAAGAAATA
This sequence comes from Pleurozium schreberi, assembly GCA_006891605.1. Taxonomy (NCBI): domain Eukaryota; kingdom Viridiplantae; phylum Streptophyta; class Bryopsida; order Hypnales; family Hylocomiaceae; genus Pleurozium; species Pleurozium schreberi. Next base: position 47,458 of record VACF01000713.1, on the reverse strand, counting down.
CAAAAGACCTCCCTCAAATAGGACGTCTGCATTTTTGGAGAAATGGAAAAGCTCCAAGGTGCCAATAACTATTGAAATTTCCCTGTGCGCAATAAGGGAGAGGCACCCAATGGCGTCCCTATACCCAATGCCGTCCCTTTCTAGGTGAGGCATTCATTCTAGAACACAAATGTAGCGGTAGACAGTGTAAACCCCTTATTATTTTTGGTCAAAGAAATAAGCCATGTATTGCCTACCTACATTTATGGCCTGAAATGATTATGTCTTGCAGATTTAGACAACATTTGGTACAAGGACGCCATTGGGTGCCTTTCCCTTAATGCAAGTTGCTCGCTTGTGGAGGTTGTCACTGATGCGAATAATATATGTAATCTTTCTGCACGACAAGAGCCGTCAAAGGCATCCCTTGATCTTTCAATTGGTCTCCTAGCTTGCAGAGCACTTTTTTTTTCTTTTTTTTTGAAACATACGACCTATGAGGGTCGCAGCGATACAAACAACCAATGAAGGTTGCTGCAAGACTGACACGACACAACCATGGCAACCGGATCTTGCAGAGCACTTTTCAATGAAGAACAAAAAAGACTCAGAAAAATTGTTTGGAGCCACTTCACTGAAACTGTACATTCTTCTCCAGACCTCACTCGGTTGTATACCTCAAAGTCCAGTGATACGTATTTCTTCTTCCCAACGTTGACCTCTATCTCCACATCTTAGGATTTCCTCAATAGTTTTTTTTTTTTTTTGCACATCTAACTATAGGATCTTATACCTAACTAGTATGAGGATGTGTGGAAAAAATTTCAGAATTTTAGGACCTGCAGATTGCAAGACATTTGCGTTTAAACTGAAAAAAAAAAAAGCACATTGCTAGACTAGATTATTTGACTTTGTACAAACAAATTACATCAATTGAGTGTCCATTGCTTGGAAGGCGCTTATTCCGATCAACCTAATATTTCTTGCTTGAAATTGTCATTAGAACCCGTGTGTAAGGTTCTAGCCTAGGGGTGGAGTTAGAATCACCCACAATGTCCAAGAGGCAGTGCCCACGGACGGTGGACATCCAGATGTGACCCTAGATGTTAGGACCGAGCTTTGAACCTTTTTAACTTTGATCGTTTGCACTACAAAGTTTTGAGCTTTAAATCTTTATGGTGGAAAAGTGTGTTGAGAATCTAGGGGAAAAAATATTAAAAAAAACTTAATTTTTCCTTGCCTGCAATCGTAGAAACTTGAATTTAGCACAAGGAGAGTAACACAAACTCCAATCGAATACATGAAATTTTACACAAATCCATRAGCTCAAGCCATTGAAACCCCATGCAAAATCACTACTTTTCATAGATTTGAGYCAAATTGGATAAGTTTGGATCCAAACAATGAAAAATCTAGTGAAAATGGAATAACCTCTACATCATAATTTTAAACATGTAAAAGACGAGTAATGCTGGACCTAAGATCATCGTGAATAATGTATTCATTGGGCTACTCTAGTAATTACATGAGCAGATTTTATCCTAGAGGCATCATGTCCGAGGTATTCTCTATGACTTGGACGGAGGACAAGAAACCAGTGACTTGCATCTCGCAACTTTCTGAAAATCTCAGTTTTGTTGAGCAGAAGGAAAGCAAGAGACAGTTCATATTTAACCCGTGAAAGAGACGGCATCCAATGGGTGGATTAGGAATGTCCTCAAGAGCTCATTTTGGAAGCTATCATGGTCACTCAGTGCTTCATACTTCAAAATTCTGAATAAGATTATATAGGGCTAGGAAAAGAAGAAAAACTTGCAAAAATGGAGATTTGATATCTAGATTCCTCTCGAGCTATAATTATTTTGCCCCAAAAGCTCAAAATCTACTTCCACCTTCCTACTAGGACTCTTAGGGGTAAAGGATTCATAAGCAGCTGAAATGAGGAAGAGTTAATAAACTCACCCATATGACAAGGTTCTGCTTCTCAGAATCTACAGGCCGACGGCCCGTTATAAGCTCCAAAAGCAGGACTCCATAAGCGTACACGTCCGTCTTCTCATCCACAATCCCATGCATGAAGTATTCGGGTGCCAAGTACCTGAAATATAAGTTGAATTCTGTTCAATATTCCTTGTGATATGAAGATTTAAAAATACTCACAAGGATTCATAAGGGTCAAGGATATGGATCCATCATTCTGATTCTATCAATTTTTTAGCTAATGTTTGCATGCCAATTCACTTCGCYATCTTGTCATTACTACAAGTTGTATGACAGAATGTTATTCAAGTTTCGAAAGTCAGCTAATCATGGTCAACTGTATCCAAATGCAAATGTACTTTCCAATCCCTCAAAGAAAAAGGATTAAAGAATGTTATGAATGCTATGAAGATATTTACGAGGGTTACAAAATATTATGAGAGATTTAGCAACGATTATACTTGACATATATAGAAAGAGGCATCATTTTGGAAGACAAAAACTCAGGTGACAGAAAAGAAACTGCACAAGTGATCAATACTGCTGWTTGGGGCAATTCAGCCTCCACAAGGAGCAGGCTATGAMAATCCAGATCTTCTTCTAACCCACCCAATTGAAAGAAATATGAGTGGCCTACATGTAGCCTATATTGCCATCAAAAAAGGGACAACTTCTAGAGCACAAACACATTGAAGGAACAATGAAGRGCAAAGGCGTACCCAAAGGTTCCCTCTATTGGGGAGACAGTGTGATGCGTCCATCCGTCTGGCAGCCACTTTGACAAGCCGAAATCTGAGATCTGTRTATCACAGACAAGGTTTTCTGAGAGCCTTTRAAGAATTCAAGCACTAATCTCCAATCAATGCAAGTCTTCCAAGAACTATGAATATAATCTGACTGCAAAGGGTCCCCCAAAATGACAAAGTCCATAGTCTGAATGTGGGACAATTATAATACAATCAAGACTCTCAATTCTTTTGTGCTACAGAGAATGACAGTCTAAACAATGGTATTAAGATGTGAAATTAAAATGCCATTATTTAGAATTTCATTAATATTAAYAGTGTTTTGGTGAGGTCATACTAAAGTGGCCAAAGTTTAAGTACTGATCATAGCCTGCACCAACCTGGGGCTCATACTCCGAGTCCAATAATATATTGGAGGCTTTGATGTCACGGTGAATGATTCGCCTTTGACACTGCTCATGCAAGTAGCGCAAGCCTCTGGCCACTCCCACTGCAACTTTTATCCTTGCCTCCCACGACAGAACTGGCGAGTTCAAGGGCGCTGCAGTGCCATCTCATGAAACTTAGTCTTTTAAAGGCAAGTCATTAAATTCATACCTTGAAGCTTAAAGCAAGTCCTATGCATACAAATTCTTATTGAAGAGTATGTAACCTTTGTGGTTGTAGGAGATAATGTTAAATTCAAATTTTGAAYCGAGAACGCCCAAGTGTGTCCATTACAAGGCTTACATAACATGGAACATAACATTATAGTATGTAACTAATGCTACTTGGGTATAGTATAAGAGTATCTTCAAGCTAGACTTCTCCAAAATTTGAGTTATTCTACAGTAGAGTAAGGATACTTTTAATCTTGAAGGGATCTAGATTTGACACTCTTATATTATACCCACAAMATTAATTAWAAGTCTCTTCCTGCTCTACCAAAGAATAATGAACATACCTCAGCATACACACCAATGTWAGGCAACTATGCCTGAGAGCATAAGAATGAGTCTGAGTTACCTTTCATTAGTAGCCCCCCAGGATGGAGTGGCTTATCTTACGTAAAGAATCGAAAAAATTGCACCAAGGCTTAAACCAGTTTTAACTAGACGTCATGGCTTGCATTTTGTCACTTTCAATAGAAWTCAAAATACACTAGTGCTATTTCCAGAGTTCTTTATGTTCAATTGATTGTTGTTATATTGTTGCACCAGCAATTATTTAATCATGGACTTACAGTGGAGAAGAGGTTGGAGACTGCCAAGATTAGAGAACTGGAAGACGAGGTGGAGACCATTCTCAATACAAATGCCCAACAGCTTGGCCACATTGGTGTGCGACACGTGGCTGACRATGCCCAACTCAATGAGGAAATCCCTTTCCTTCTCGGCCGCWGTGTCACCCCGGCTGTGTTTCTTCACTGCAATTAATTGCCCGCTTTTGAGCACTCCTCTGAAYACCTTTCCAAATCCTCCCTTCCCCACTAGATTCGCTGCACACCAATTGTACGCACCTCAGCATTTCAACATGTCTCGCCACTTTTGTAATGTGACTCAAGTGCAATAAATAGAAGTAGCTCGGGCTCCAAAATRTTTATATCATTGGTTCATGGAGAGCATACTTTCTTCGTTTCATCGATGCAATACGAACTTTCAAACATCTACATCTACACTTATTTGTTGATCAAGGGGCTCACATTGAGCAAAAGGTTTCTAAATTATTATCCTTTACGTGACCAACCCAAAAGAGAAACTTGACAAGAAAGACGGTTGCCTTTAAAAACTCAGACTCGACAATTCATTATGTCTTCATCATAACATGAAACGGTAAAAATCTAGTATAGTGTAAGGGTATATCCAATMTAAAAACCTCTGAGATTTAAATATCCGGAACTTACTCTGGAATATCTCAAATCTTGAAGAGGTCTAGATTTAACATAACCTCATACTAAAAAAGGTACAATTTCGAGCACTCACCAGGGTCAAAATTACTGGTTGCAAGAGAGAGATCCTCATAAGAGAACGTCTGCCAGGACCGCTTCGGACTAGTCGAGACAGAAAGTAAATCACCCACACAGTCCTCTGGCCCTAGAGCTCCACTCTCGGTTCTGGCACTCGGCAAAGACTGCTGCACAGGGTCCGAGATCGACAGCTCCTTCTTCCGGTACGAAGAAGGAAATGACTGCCACTTCCTCGATGCAAAAGACCTACAAGGAATTGGCATTAAATTTCAACGACTATGGCAAACATTTGTGAAATTGTGCATTTCTTGAAGGYTGMACTGCCCTAGTATTTGAAAGGAAGAATCAGTTGTGTGTCAGATATTTGGCAAATGGAACTTTGCCAATTTAAGCTACAGCTAGCTTGTAACGGGTGCATGTCACACCAAGTMGCAGATCTCCGACACATGCACATGTGACGACCACAAAAAATTGCAGCACCCAACCACACGCAATACTCAAGTTCATTCACAACCGACCTCATAAGAAAGCTAAGTCTAGGAAGAATATTTTGAACAGTCATCAAATTTTTCTGGGAGAAAATTCCAAGTGAAGCTAGAAGAATTTGGACTCAGAACCGATCCACATTCTTGATTCAAAACTGCTTCAGTTTCTCAAAAATTCAGCATCTAGTATGCAAGCCAATTTTGTGATATTCCGTCATTTAAAAAAATATGAGGTCAGACCACATTTCGGAACTGTGCAGCTTCAACACCAACACTAATTGTGAAGCACATGGAGGTCTCTCATGTTGAGCAAACAGATCAAAAGCATAGAAAAAGGTCTTTAGAATAAAAATTTAAATGGAAAAAAAGAAAGCATGTTTCATGCTGGGTCCGTATGAAGTAAACCCGTTGGGCTACTGTAGTTGCTCTCTATTGAGTTAGCTGGTATTAGTTCGTCTGAACGGACACTACCTAGACTCTAAATTCTTGCAGTAGTCTAGAAACTTCTCATGTTCCTGCTACAAGATATCAAGCGTCTAGTTGTGGAGTAGCTGGGACCAGAAATCGAAAGAATTCGAGCTTTGGCAACAATAACAGTAGTGAAAGTAGTTGCAAGGTATAAGGCTCTGAATATGTCACATTTCTAAGAGAATCCCCCAGGCAATCAGACATAGGATCGAATGGGGTCTCAGTGAGGCAGTTTGCATCCGGGTAGAGCAGAAGGTCTCCTGGGTCAGAAATTGCCCTTGAAGAATTAAGTTTGGTATGCGGATCTAGTGTCTACCCCTGCCATCGCCTCCAGGTGGTTTGTATTCTGCGTTCCGATTCTTCGTCGTTGAAATAAATTTCAATATGTGCCAAGGGAAAAGAAAAAAATCAAACATAGGAGTTCGTAATGCATTTTCCAAGGATCTGAAGAAGTAGAAAGCTATAAATTGTACCCATTCTAAAAGCGTCCCTAAGACTMATCAAACACTATAATCGATACTAAATTTCAATGTTCAGAAGATGCACTTTACACCTTCACTATGCTGCACTGCGTGATAAGGATGGTGTCTGCAAAATGAATCTAATCCAAAAGRGCACCTAAGGTTAACTTGATCGCCATGATTCTGGCTAACACCACTGTTACTTGATAGTAAGAACATACCTTAGGAACACTTCCAGAACGCTAATGTAAGTACATTTTAGAACTCTAGAATGCTCATATTTTGATCAATTACAACAAATTGTACAAGCATTCATAGTTAACGAAATAAAGTACGCTGTTCTCTGCTGCCTTTCGTCTTCCAACCAAAACTCACTCAAAAATATTTGGACAAAGAAATCAGGCTACAGACAACTTATAAACATCAAGTGCGCTACAAAAAWTCCAGAAGYGGAATTTAACGGAACCTCACTGCGRCCACTGCAAGAAAGACCCTCKTACTAATCAATTCAATGCACCGCCTTAATCCAACAAACTGACAGGCTCCTCATTGTATTCAAGAAAAATGCAGTACGCATAAACCTCGCATTGCATAGCAGTCATCAAGGACACACGATCAAGCTCATCGAAACGACGATTCCCACGAATAGCAGTAGTTGAGCTGCCATAGCCATGGCTTCACGACGTACCAACACAGAGTACTACAAAATCAGCTTAAGAAACTCGAATGAACCGCGAACTTGAAGTTCCTCATAAGCAAATGTGGCGCCACGAAGTATTCTACAAACAAAGGAACTAACGGTAGTAGACATCCGAGGTTCCACTCACTAAAATCCGCCATTTTCGCAAATACAAAAGGTYCAGTGCAGGGAACGTACGTACCGTTCRCCATTCCCCKGTTCTCGCCGAATTCTAACACCTTTCGTCAGTCCACAAATCTAATACAACTCATCAGACAAGAAGATTAAAACTCAGTTGAGAATTACAAGCTGGAAGGAAGCGCAATGCCGCATTGGTATGCCGCAACTGTTCGAATTTTCAAGAAGCTCAGAGTAGATTAAAGTTTGTTAACAATCAGAGACGGGGTGCCAAAAGACACAAAACATTTCTACTGGAAGCCGAAACCTCACCGTAGTAGTATTTGTGAACTGCAAGCGAAAGCGCAAAGCTGCCCGAGCTTGATTTCTAGTTACTCTTGAACTCAGATTGAGATCGAAAATTCACAGCGAGAGATGAAATGCGCGATAGAGTACATGGAAGTGCGGTAACAATGTAAGTGAGATTGAAGTCCTTGAAATGGGGGTGAGTAATGACGAATCACGGCGACAACGGTAGGGACGCAGACATGGAAGTGAAGTGAAGTGACGTGAAGTGAAGTGAAGGGAGGGGGGCGGGGAAGAGGGAGAGAGAATGGGGTCGACGAACGGAGTTGAGGATCGTTGACGGAGTCGACGAACAGTGGACGAGCAGAGAAGACGGACAGAGAGAGGACGGAAGGAGGCGACGGCCGCGCGACGGACGRCCACGGGATTGTCTAATAATGGCAATGATTTGAACCTGCTATTAAAAGGGGTATTTAGAACGGCCGGTGCTCCTCGTTCGGTGCATGGCCCATTGCTCGCTGGCTTCATGCCTGTTCCGCTGGTTCAGAAACTTTTGGAGATTCAAGTCCCACTAACTATATTAACTCTGTTAGGACTAAGGACGGACTGGTGACCGTGGTAATCATCAATTTTGATACCGTGGGGATCACTACACTAAATAGTGAAATTGGGTTGCCCCTCACTAATTTCTTGATATTTCACACTATATAAATATTTATTGTTATTGTACAAGAATGCACTACTTTTGAATTAGTAATTGGTGTACTTGGAACTCGTAAACTTCCATGTGCACAAATAGAAGTATTTGTAGAAATATTTTTTGACTTTGATGACTTTTATAGTCACTTTCTTGGAGGAAGGCAACCTAATTGTAAAGGCAACCTAATTTCATCTTCACTATTTAGTGTATACTAAATAGTGAAATTAGGTTGTCCCTCACTAATTTCTTGACATTCCGCACTATATAAATAATTTTTTGTTACTATACAAGAATGCACTACTTTTGAATTAGTTATTAATGGAGTTGGAACTCATGAACCTCCATGTGTACAAATGGAAGTGTTTGTAGAATTGTTTGTTGACTTTGATAGGTTGTGGAGTAATTTTTTGGGGGTAAGGCAACCTAATTGTAAAGGCAACCTAATTTCACTATTTAGTGTAGTTTAAAAAATCCAAATGTATTTATTGGAAGTCAAAGTACTATAGAAGATCTTCCCTTTCCATCCTTGATTTTGTGGATGAAAAGTTGCACTTTTGTGTTGTATAGTTTGATTCTCTATCATTCATCCAAAGCAAAACGTTGTCAAAATGTTCTTTTAAGTGTCTTGACTATGTTTTCACCAAAAACACTCCAAAACTACGATTTCTACCAAATTTTTGCAAAAAATAAAAATTTTGACAAATAGGATCTTGTAGTATGCTGACTTGAGAACATGTGGTAAAAATATCAAAAATTTTGACCGAGTGGATAGCAAGATAGAAGCATTCCAATTTCACTATAATCATTTTTTGGGCCCTTTGAAAAACAAGGCACCTGCACTTCACAAACTCACTTTTCTATGAAAAAATGTCCAAAATGGTGGTGCTTCATTGGATTCTTTTTCCTAGATAAGCTATCTACATTCCTAAAAAAGTTTACATCATTTGGAATTGTACAACATATAGGAAAAAAACAGTAAGTAGAAAGAAGTAGATAATGATTCAAAATACAAAATTGTTAATCCCAAAATAACTTCAAATCTTCAAATTCAGTAGATATGAAGACCGTGAACTGACACCTGTCAGGAAAATGATGTTCAGCACTAACTGATTRGCCCATTCATTTATTAATTCCACATAATGGCATTGACCGGGTTGGGTTGCGTTCCCTCAACTGCGAACGTGGGGGCACCAAATCTCAAGGCCACCAGTGAGACCACGGGAATATGGGATCATACATTCATACGGGTACTGGTCATCTAATAATAAGTTATTATTTTAGTTACCGTTTGACTGTCGTTTCATTTGTGTACCAAAAAAAAAAGAGAAAAAAAAGCACTGAATGGGCCAATGGGGGCCAAGTTTATTGGAGCAAAAGTACAACTGCCCTACGTGTGGATCAGATTCGGCATAAAATAAGTATTATTTTTTTTTTGGTGAAGTAAAGGTAAGCTGCTCTTAAAGCGACCATTTAAGAGCTCATTGCGTTTTCAGGGAAGCTAAACTCCTTGAAATAATTTTTAGTAAATTTTTATAGGAAGAATAAAGGAACTAGCATCCAACCCAAGTGGTTTCATATTTTTTGGATCTTCAAGGAATTAGTTACAAATTTTTCAAGTTGTAATGTAGTGGTCACTAAAAGTGACCTCCTCCCGAAATGTACACCGATGATACATTGAAGAAAGCTAAATATATATGTGTATCATGATTTCATTTAGAGCATGGGCGCTTTAAAAGCCGTCTACCTTAATGTACACTTGTCATCTTGTGAATGGTTTAGGATGACGTTAATATTTTGCAAATTTGATGTGGAAACTTATTTTGGGCATGTAAAGTAGAGGTAGGTATTTCCGATGATTGAAGTCTTGAATGTCTAGCACATACTTACTAAAATCTAGACCCTTCCGAATTCATTCCAATCAAATTGTCACCCAAAATGAGAGCCACAAAAATTGACCATATCGATTGATAGTGGAGATAGACCTAGAGCTTTCGAGAAATGGATTGTAAACGATTTGACCGCAACGTTGAAAAGATTATAATAGTCAAACAAGGCAACTTTTGAATTTTGTGAGACCATATTTGAGGGGTTAGGGCGCTCAAGGGTTAAACATTTTAGATTGTAGGATATGTAAAGTTCAATAAGGAATTGAGTTCAATGTGTGCAAAAATAAGGAAGAAGAATGCAAAAAGAAATCAATTTATTTTTTTCAATATAAATGTGGATTTTTTGTTTGGACCCATTTTGATATTTGATTCACCTATTACAGTCATCTTTGGCACTTCTCCCTAAGAAAAGAGGGAAGAAAGATAAGTAGACCCAAGAAAGAACAAATACATAATCTTTTTCATTAAATAGTGCATCGAAGTATTGTTGGCAATAGGTCACCTTTTACTAGAATGTTGAAATTTGGAGCACCTTTATAACATTTTACATCGCCACTTTGGCACTTTATAAAAAATGAAAAAAAAAAAGCCGTGATGCCAATGCTTGGATTTCATCTCTTGACCACCTCATTGATGTGCCTATGCAAAAGCCATTGAGCCAAGGCCCCCAGTACCCTTATAAAATTGCGTACTTCTTTCTGTCCAAGATTTTAGGGACAAAAAGATCATCCTTCCCAAAATACATGAGCTAAACTTAAGTTAAAGGAATGAGTCATTGATTCTCATTTAAAAAAATAAAGAATCATTTTGTTGGAGGCATCCCTCACTTGACGGAGCAAAAGAGATTTACACAACATTGGTCAATAATGTTGTGTACTTGTTGAAACTAAACTTCTCTTAACCCCTAAAGGACCAAACTGCGTTTTTTGGCAACATAGCAATTTTGGACATCTCACTACGAATGGAGTTTTCATTATTTTTCTTTGAAATTTTTACACAACATGTGTTTGAGGAGTAGCTTTAAACGCCCAACAATTTTCATAACATTTGACTATAGTGTTAAAAAGTTATTCCATGAGATGTGATTTTCTTTGAACTTTGGGCTGCCCGGGTTGCCCAAAGTTTTAAAAAAATCACATGTAATGCAATAACTTTTTAACATTGTAGTCAAATGTTATAAAAATTGTTGGGCCTTAAAGCTATTCCTTGGACACATGTTGTGTAAAATTTCAAAGAAAAATAATAAAAACTCCATTCGTAGTGAGTTGCCCAAAATTGCTATGTTGCCAAAAAACGCAGTTTGGTCCTTCAGGGGTTAAGCCAAACACAAATTATTTTAATTAATACTTACTAAATTAATAACAACTTCCATTAATTTGAAAATTATACAAATTTGTAAAGCATTAATGTGGAAGTTCACAACATTTCAGATGAAATGAATAATGTAGTCTATGCTATTTTCACACTATCCCAAACAATGTGATTTTCATCCTMTTTCCATCCATTCCCCTCTACTTCATCAAATCAACATTTAAAACTTTACACAATGTTTAAAATATTCAAACCACATTCATCCATAATTCATTTAACAAGTGAGGGGGGTTGTTCTATCTGAACATATGTAATTATTGAATTAACTTGCTTACCAAAGAATATTTATAGCTACAAAACATGGAATCATATCAAACCCTAATTCATTTGTTCAAAATTGAATGCATCTTGGTCCAATTTGTTTGTAACTTTCAAACATCCATCTTTGGAATTTGGTTTAGAGTTTAACCCCTTAAGGACAAATAATCGGAACAAAAACTAAGACCGTAGGTACCTGCCCGAAATCCCATTTGTCCCTCGAAGGGACAATGGTCCTTTACGGGTTAAACAAATACAGTTTCACAACATTTACTTCAAATATTTTCTATACTTTTATATAACTTCAATGAATTATTTCAATCACAAGCTTAGTTTGTGAAATAGAATCCAAATATCACAATATCGAGTGCTTTTTATTTTTATTTTTTAAATTGAAATAAAAAAAACCCACCTTTTATCTAACTTTTCAAATTCCTAAAGAATCGGAGGTGTTTTTCACAAAATATTACAAACTATCACTTGCCAGTGCATTGAGTTTAACTGAAATACTAAAAAGATTCAAACTTCTAACCATATAAATTGGTACAAGGCATCCCTAGGAATAAGTGGAAAAAACTTCAGTCCATATCAGCCCATAAAAAGTAGATGATTATAACATCTAAAGTTAGAAAAAAAATTAGGTTTCGCTCAATGGGATCAACATAGATTGACTTATCTTTGTAGAAGTAGAGGCAATATCCAACTTTGGAAATTGAGACCATTAGATAGGTAGTAATGTTAGTTATTTGCATGCCAATTTTCAAAGATAATGGAGGTTTCTAGTGTATCCAAAATCATCGTATACAAAGAAGGTATATAGAAACAACAACTTCATGAGCAAGATTTCAATTGTTTTTAGAAAACTCATTTTTGGAAATCCTAGCGGTCAATATAGATATTTCTATTTCTAAATTGTGTTAAAAATAAATAAGTCTCATGAATCTAAACTACAATTTGTACTGATGGTTCAAAATTGCAATTTTTAGTGTACTAAGTGCAAATAAGAAAAAAGATAAAATTAATCAACCATATTTTATTTCTTTACTTCATTGTAAGAATGTGTGGAAATTTTTTTAGACCATTTGGTTTCTTAAATTGCACGAACTAAGCATTCAAATTTAATGAAAAAGATTCATTGCTTGCCTAATTGCTTGCCCTCTCTATTTGCACACTCCCCAAAGTACTCCTCAACATTTGAGCCCCATAACTTTTGATTCAAAGTTCTCATTGGGAAAACAATTATATCTTTCATACAAGTGCGCATCTTTGGTAAACATTTCACTTTCATCCATTAAAAATGACTTTGTATAAACCTATCTAAGCYTGCAAAAAGCTCAATGGGAATCAAAACGTACTAATCCCAATGGTGAGATTGTTCTAGCAAGCAAAATAAAACATATGAAACTTTGATTTTTGAAAAATTGTAAGAATTGTATTCTSAAATGAAGCCTTCAACTTGTTTATTCAAGAATATGCTTAGATTGCCCAAAAAATAAGATTGTCCATAACTTTCTCATAACAAATCCAAATGGAATGAATCAATCTTTCTATGTAGGCAAAATACAATTTATGAGAAAAAAATAAAACAAAATGAAAAAATAAAAATAAAATTTTTTTTGGTTGCCCCCTTTCCCCTATTTTGAGCTTATTTTTGGACATAACTTTTGTTCCCGAGCACCAATTGAAAAAAACTTATGTTCCCACAAAGCTAATCAATTTTTTTTATCTTCATAAAAAACTCTGAAAAATCAGGACAAAAATTGAGACCGTAGGTACCTGCCCAAAATCCCATTTGTCCCTTAAACAGACAATGGTCCTTTAGGAATAAAAGGGAGGTTTGGGATGGGCACACACTTTGAATGTCACTTCATGTGATTAAGTTTGTAGGACCAAGATGCCATAAAGTGTGTTTTGCACACTCGTCCTTCACTGCATGTCAAGCTAATAGAACCAATGTTTTCAATATGCAGGGCAAATCAATTTGCAAAACAAGGGACATTGCATGATTTATTTGATTTTGTTACCTTTGGAGCATGCCAAGAAGATATTTTACCCCTAAAGTCCCGAGGCCATTTTTCTGACCTCGTTTTTCTGAGAAATGACTCAAAACTTCCATTTCTACTATGTTCATCCAAGAAAGAAAAATAACATTTTCTTTTCAAAATCTAACTATAAGATCTTATACTTCACTTGTTTGAGATCATGTGGTAAAAATCTCATGGAGATTGACCGTACGGATTGAAAGATATGAGCATACAAAGTTGGAAAAAATAATTTTTTTAACAATATCTTGCAATTTCAAATCACTTCAACTACCCTTTGTGGAAAACTTTTGCTCTAAAGACTCTGAATTTAATCATTTTTGTGTTGAAGAATTGAGTCAATAGTCTTGGATAAAAATTTCAAAAAACACACTTGATTTTCATTCTTTAAAAAATTGTTAAGTAGAAGTAGGTTCAAGAATGAACAAAAAACTAAATCATTGATAGCTCTAAGATGAAATTAAAACACAATAATCTCAATGGTAAGATTGTTCTAGCAAGCAAACTTAACCCTATCAAATAATGTTTTTGACAAATTGTAAAATAGGCATTTAGAAATGAAATCTATAAGTTATTTTTTCAAGAAGACGCTCGAATTGCATGAAAAATAAGATTGTCCATATTTTTCACTTAACAAATCTAAATAATCTAAAAATAATATAATACAATTCCAAATAATCTAAAATAAATTTTAAGCATGTCAAGAACTTGTCTAGAAATAAGAATCCAAAGAAACACCACCATTTTTGACATTTTTCTACAGAGAAGTGAGCTTGTGAAGTGCAGCTGCCCTGTTTTTCAAAGGCCCAAAAAATGATTTTAGTGAAATTGGAATGTTTGTATCTTGAAATCCACTCGGTGGAAATTTCTGAAAATTTTACCACATGTTTTCAAATAAGCATAATACAAGATCCTACAATTGCATGTGTCAAAATCATTTTTTTCCAAAAAAATTGGTACTTGTACTAGAAATGGCAATTTTGGAGCGTTTTTGGACAAAATATAGTTAAGGAACTTAAGGGATTAAGGCTAAAAATAACATTAATTCAACCCATTTCAATCTAAGTATATCCAAGAAGTTGTTATCCATTTACTAAAACTTTAATATTGAATGGGGGGTATCAAGGGATTCATACTAATTATGCAACATTTTACATCATATAAATATCTACCTTTGTTGTACATCAATACTTACCAAAGTGTCCGGAGGTTGTACATTATGTTTCAAACACCTACAATATTCGACAATAAGTCCCTTTAATTTTTTGGTCCCCTTAAACCCTTTATTTAGTGAAGAACAAAAATGATCAACTTTGAGTCCCCATATGATCGGTTTGAGATAAAAAGAAAAAAACTAAAGGAAAATCGGAAGATCATTTTCTATTGTAGTAGATCATATTATAGATAAAAGTATATATAATTGATGGATGGATAAACAAAGATGGATGATTTTCTTGACCTACCTACAATTGATAAGGTAGAACCACCCATTCTTGACCATTGCCCCAAACCCAACCTATATAGACTGCACTCATTTTCAACCAAGGCTTGGAATGCATGTTTCCATTCTTTTCAAAATTGGGACAAATTAGTTCATAACACATGTCCCAAAGTAGTGAGCAAGGAAATAATAAGTAGTAAAATAGTTCTTGAATGATTGAATTGAAAGAGTCTAAACATTGGCTATCGGTTTGGAGCACTTTTTGCCTTTCAAAGTTTGTGGTAATTTCAATCCAAGTGATAAAATTACCAAATTTTTTGTGATCCCCGTTGTGTCTATCATTACACCTGCGTAAATATTATCTTGCCTTGCACTACTCTAGACCATGCATGTTTAGAATTGCTTATTTGATTGGTTATGGGTGGTTCTACCTTACTTCCTCCCACCCCGCCTCACCCCATTCAAGCTTTTAGAGTCCACGGCCCTTAACCCTTGAACGCCGCAACGGACGTTTCGTGTCCTTTGGATGACAAAGAATCAAACCATGTAGGACATAATTACAACTTTTTGCAGGACATTAAATCTTTCATTTGAAGTGTACCCAGAAGGATTCGCGGGAGGTAAAAGTAAAAAAGAGCCCCCTATTTTGAGCTGTGTCTAGGGTATGGTTTAAACCTCTCCTAGCTAATTTGGGGTCTCTAATTGCAAATATGAGTTCAGAATTTGAGAAAAATAAAAAATTATGTGAAAAATAAAAAATTCCAGCGTTTTTACCCAAAGTAGTTTCAGCTAGCTAGGCCCACTTTGAATGGAGGATTTAACGTCCTGCCAACTTTTCATCCTCGGTATTAGAAGTGGAAAAGGAAGATCTTTTCTAATACTTTGACTTCCAATGAATATACTTGGCTTTTTAAAGTAGATGATGTCACACGGTATCAAAAATGCATGATTTTCTACGGACACCGGCCAGTCCTTGAAGGATTAACTTCCGGTCATTTACTACCGGACGTGTATCATTGATGAAATCATTGGATGAGGACTGAGGCAGAAGCTGAGTGGTTCACTGTCAGTTTTATTAAGTTACTCAGTGTTACTGTAGGAAGGGAAGGGCGAGTGTGCCAAGTGCAGTAAAAGCCTTAATAACTTCAGTTCTCTTATTGGTGTCAGAACGCCGTTAAGGTAGACTGCTCTTAAAAGCGACCATTTAAGAGATGATTGCGCTTTGGGGAAGCTAAACCCCTTGAAACAATTTTCAGTAAATTTTAACTTAGAACCACCCATTACCAATGAGTGTCCCATAGCCAACCATAGATTGACTTAGTTCCAACTAAGGCTAGAATGGGTTTTTTTCATCTTTTCAAGGTTGGAACTAAAAGATCATGATACATGTTCCAAAGTAGTGCAAAAAAAAGTAAGAAGCACTGAGTGGAAAAATAGCTTTTTGAATGATTGAAATTGGAAGAGTTCAGAGATCGGCTATGGGTCCGGAGCACTTTTTGCCTTTCAAAGTTCATAGTAATTTCAATTCATGTGATAAAATTACCAAAGTTTTTGCAATCTCTCACCATTTTTATCAATACACCTCTAAAAATATTTACCTTGCATTCCATAGCTTCAAATTTGTCCAAATTCCTTATTTGGTTGGTTATAGGTGGGTCTACCTTATGGTAGAGGGACCCATTCCTAACTGGTGCCCCATCACCAATCAATAGGGTGTTGTATTTCTGACCATGGCTGGAATAGATTTCCATTTTTTCCTTGGAATGCGTGTTTTTGATTTTTTTTCAAAGTTTGGACCAATAAATTCATGACACATAGAACAAGAAAGTAGGAAGCAATGAACGAGAAAGTAGTTCTTGAATGATCGGAATTGGATGACTCTAGATGTTGATCATGGGTCAAGCCCAACTTTGTCCTTTCAAAATTCATAGTAATTTCATTGTAAGAGATGAAATTACCAAAGTTTTTGCAATTTCCATCATTTCAGTCAATGCACCTCTAAAAATATTTACTTTGCCTAACAGTACCTTAGATCATGTCCATAGTTGCTTATTTGATCGGTTATGGGTCACTCTACCATAATACTTTTAAGGTCAATAACTAAATAAATGAGAGTGATCAACCTAAAGTAAGGTAAGAAAACAAGGGGAGTTTTCAATTGTTTGTGTACTATTTATGGCTACCCTCTCTACATAGGTAGTGTCTTTAGGCTTCACATGATCCAACCTTTGGATCAAACAACCTTGGTTRTGAAAATAATTTTTCTACAATTGTGTTGCTCCAATGCAAACATATGTGATCGTTGTGCAAGTATGAATATAACAATTTTGCTCAATTGARGAAGCATTGACTAATTCATTTGCAATTTTGATTATTCCAATATAGGAATGTCTGGGGGGCTAGAATTGTCCTCTAAGGGTAAATCTTTAAAGTTTTTTGGATATGTTTGAGCAAAATTGTTAAAAAATAACACATGTTGAAAACAAAAAGTGGTCAAATTTGTAATCTCTTTTGTAACTTTTAATTGTAGAATCTCGTRCCTAACTTTGATATCTACTTCCCCACCAATTATTTCAAACTAATGCTTCAATACTATAATGGTCAAAGTAAGCCATTTTTTCAAGTATCGAATTTGGTTGTTTTTCAATTTCAAATTTATTCTAAATAGAAAATTTATAGATTATTTCACTAWTTTTTTTTCTAATATTTTGAAATAAAAACTCTTTTTTTCTAAATCCAATGGACATAAGGTAGAAACACGACAATAAATGTTATTTAATCATTCCAAAAGGTGAAGTTTCAACTTTGAACCTTTTTAGGAAAAAATGGTTGTCTTCTATTAACTAAAATTTTAATACCATGTTAAAAATTTGAGCTGGAAATCTATAAAAAAAAACTACAAAGTCCTCCCTTTCATTTTCATCCTTTAAATAATCATAGAAAAAGAAGAAGCTCTAGAAGAAGAGTAACTYTGGTCATTTTTTGACMAGCGTGAATGAAAAGTCTCATRGGGATAGTTCTTCTACCTAAACCATGTAGGCTTAGGTAGCGAGTGCTTGAATAATCATACTATATAGAAGGGTGTATGTAATAATAGGAAAAACTAAATTGCTAATAAATCTAACATYAAATTGAAACATGCYAATTCTAATGGTGAAAACCTTGCAGAAAACTATATAATCCTTGTGCACTATTTTATTTTAAGAAATTTAAAAAATTGAGTTAATAAGAAAATTTCAGCATTGTTTTTTGGAGACATTTTATAATACCCTTAATACAAAATTCCTCATTTCTTTTATTTCACTCATTAGAGTAGAATGAATAAAAATTCTTCTAAAAGRTAAAAGATCTATTCTATAAGAAAATACTTCCTTTGTCTCAATATAAGATTGGTGTTCCTTTTGTTTAAAATACAAAAGAAAAGCCAATTTTATTTTGAGGCAAAGGGAGTATTTTTGTATTTTTAAAATCAAAAGGATTTCTTACAATCTTTAAAAATAAGTTTTTTAGTTGTCCAAAAGTGAAAGGATATTAGAATACATATAAATAAATTTAATACTACAACCCTTTTTATTTTTTATTTCCCTAAATTGGTTCATTTGAAAGCTAAAAGAAATCTTTTCTATATAGAAATTTAAAAACAAACTCAGAAGAATTGCATTCATAGGAGCCTACCTAAAACTGCAATGTTTTAATTTTTGTGTTACATTGAAATCTCAAAGACCATGAATTCTCCATTCACATTCTTTATACTAGCAAAAAGCCCTTAGGGAGTGAAGAAAAATGGATAGGCTTTGATTCATGGCATTCCAAAATATGGTATGAAAAATATTGAAGTTCAAATCTTTTATTTATGAATTAAAAATTAGAAAATTACTTTTTTCTTTCCTTTTGACTAGAGGAAGGCACAAGGCACTCTACACTAATGATGGTAAATAGTGTTACCTATACTAACTACTTTCGGAATGCTATAAGTTTGTATTCTTCATGAATATTTTTATGGAGTGCTTGGATCCTAATASTACTATAATTGGTAAAACTTTGTATCTATAGTTGGYAAAAACATTCATTAAGAGTAAAAACTTATGGCTGTTTTAAATCAATTAGTGTAAGTAACACTATTTGCCATCATTAGTGTAGTGAATAGGTAAAATGTATAAAATACTTGTGAAAGTCACACAATCTCATCTAAAATTGAAAACATTACTCAAAATAAAATGATAATATCRTGAGAATATGTAGCACTTTAATGGTTTCATGCATTCAGTGGCAAAAAAAATACACTGCCAATTCTTCCCTCAAATTAATCAATTGTATTGCTTTTGAAAGGAATTTGGATTAAAAAAAATCCTAGGTACAAGAATTCCATGCCAAAATTAAGGATTTTTCTTACTCATGGAGGCATCCTCTAAAAAGAGCAATATATCAATCTACATTGTAAGCTTCGAATAAGAAACATATAGTACAACCACGTGCAGAGTAAAACAAGCAACTGTACCGGGAGGAGCGTTTGCATTGAAGCACAGGCTCGCTTTTCCAGTAATGGCCTACGGCTAATACTCAGACTCACGGCCCCCTCGCTCGGCCACTCCAAGTAATTCCAGGGGTGCAAGTAAAATAAAAAGGCCCCTATTTTGGGCCCGATTAATTTACCTGGTACATCATCCCTCTGGTATTAATTTGGGGCCTCTGATTGCAAATATGAATTCAGAACTTGCAAATTCTATCATGCGTGGAAAATAAAAAATTTCAGGGTTATACCGAGTGGCCGAGCGAGGGGGTCAATTCACCCCGGCCCATTCCCTGTAGATGCAGCTTCTGTCGACGCAAACTCTCGTCTTGTTCGGTCCAGAGCCAATGAACAAGGATGGCTACTTCTGCAAAGGAAGCAATGCCAAGAATAGTCATCAAAGAATCAAGGACCTCGAACTAATATTCGGTAAAGCACTTTGAGGTCACAAACATTAATGCACATGCTCATCCCATGCCAGGATTCTCGGAGGAAGTTGGCAAGATAGCGGTCTAGTAGAAGCACTACAGTARACTTTCACTTGAAGCACCTAGCGCATCCTGCATGGCGCAGTGGTCAATTTGTCTTCACCAGATATTCACTGCACCAGGTGGAAAGGGAGCCAGCAGCACTGATAACAAAGGGACGGTGCAGATAAAGTTGCAGGTGCACAGTTTTGAACAGAATAAATTCGCCCTTCACTGCCACAAGACAGAAACAGAAAGTTTAACCATTGAAGTACTGGTAGGAAGACTCATGAAATACAACAGCAACTACAGGGAAAGTGGATCAGAATCTGGATGTGTGGTCTCACAATGCAAACAGTCAAATCCTTGGCATCTCCTAGCTGTCGAGATCACAGCAGAGAAATTCTGTGCCTGCGCAGCTGCACTTGGAAATGGATTCATCGAGAACAGTGAAGCCAGGACGGCTTTCCTTACACCGCAGTTGCAGTGCCATTCGCACTCAAAGTCGGAACATTCAGTATTTTGAGTGGGAGGATTGAACCTGCAAGCAAAGATTCAAAATCACCACAGTGATCAGAGCTACAATGTGATCAGGCATCAACAATTAATTAGGATTGTAGCGACTGTAAAGATGATCTCATTTATAACATAAATGAAGTGTACGGTGAACAGGCAATGAAAGCAACAAAMTTGTCCTTGCTAGCCAACCATACAATCATCCTTGAACACATAACATAATTGTCCAARAAATATGGTTCACAAAYTGCATTCCGTTTCAGTGAGGCCRGATTTCATCCKTTTCATGTGGAAGAAACGAAGCAATAAAGATGTACAACAGGTAATAGTAACCTGGTATTGACGATGTCCCTTTTTCAGCAGATATCCAGCAACATTCAACTTGTCGATAAGCACATCCACATCCGGAACTTGAAGGCAGATTTCATCTGCAATACTAAATAGCTCCTGCACAAATTAGAAGAAATATTAAGAATGGAAAAGATTGAAGAATGACAATAAGTCAATCGAGTTCACAGACGATACAAAGGATATATTTTAGAAAAAGGTGGACTTTCGCTTACTGCTATTGAGAACAAATTCCTCTCCTCGGCTGAAGCCTTGCGCTGAAGAAAGCTCARAAACCGCTTTCCCTCTTTCTGCTGGCTCATACCCCCACTACGAGCAAGGTCTACTTGACCATGCTCATCTACTAATTTATCAAACAACGAMTCTTTCATAATCTCCACCACATCCTGTAGAAAACACAAGCGATCAACCATCTTGCGATTTATTGTAATTTGAACTCGAAACTGTACGCAGAGTACTCCAGTTTGATAACGAAGGGCTATGAATTTCGACTTTGAAGCCATTCATACCACGAGCAAGCTCTGGAACAATCCTAATCGTCTTAAACATGGCTTGAATTGTTCGACCCATCATGAAGACAATGAGTGTTGGATGATAGAATCTTTCCATACGTCTGCATACCTTGGCATCCTGCTTAGAGATATCCTCACGCAGCTCCAGGCGAGCTCTAGCTTCAACAAGACGCACTAAACTCTCGAGCTGCCTAGCTGTGATAGGGCTACCATCTGGACTGCTGTGTTTTCTCAGCTGAAGATAAAACTGCTGCAAAACATCAGCAGCCTCCTTGGTCATCCTGCATGAAAGCAAATATTGTCAAGGAGACCATGAAGCACATTAAGAGCCTTAACKTTTTTTCCATTTCTAAACCCTCTGACTCAATCGATATCCTGCTACATGCTCCGATACGCTTTAGGCTTSCAACATTCCTGGCACACGCACTCTGTCTTTTAATTAAAGTTCACGGCAATGAAGAAGGGAACAATGATCAGCCGCTACAAGATGCACGGACCTCAAAGACAAAGTGGATAGGAATGAGAAATGCTCCACAGGGTACCTTGGATTAACATACTGCCTGGCATATGCAATGTATTTTCTAAGAAACTCTACAGGCAAAGGCCTCAAGTCCTTATCCTTCACTGAGTCCAATTTAAGCCTCTTTAAAAGCGAAGAATCTCCCTCCAACACTTGCTGCAAACTTCCTTGAGCATGTTGCCTCACTACAGCCAAAATACAGACCAGAAGATATACGACTCATCAGAATTTTCAAATACCAAGGTCACTGAATGACTGGACTGGAATCGTAATTAAGGAGAAGGATAGATGCTGCTATTACTTGGAGAAAGGGCAAAATGAAACCTTAAAACGATTGCAACAAATGACAGAATTTGAGGCCGGGATTTACTGAGCTTCCTACGAGAATCAGGACTTACAGGATTTCTTGGTAGCCTTCTGGCGACTCTTCGCTCCCCCATGAAGCTGCAAACAATAGGTCGTYTATGTCGTTACTSACTGGCTTTCGGTGAAATRATTCCTCTAATAGAAACCAGAATTCTGTACAATTCCTGTGCCATAAGTTTGAAGGTTTAACTTAAGTTAAGTCTCGTCACCTTGACGTTACGATCATMATGGTTTCGATCAGAAATTTCATGCAGTAAAATGAAAATTTTGAAATAGCAGTCCAATAAATTCACAACACGGAGCAACCTTATCGCGAACATAACCTACCACTGACCTAACTTTGAAAAACAGGAAAATGAAACGAAAACCAAGRGTCATACCGCCATGATATGCTCCGATAGTCGTTGATCCATGTCTTCGTCAGGTTTGTCAAGCAATATGAATAGAAGATCAAACCGTGAGAGGATAGCTGCACTCATCTTTAGGTTTTCATTCACTGTTTTTGAGCGGCTGCACACAACTTTCCCCTTAGAACTTGAAGACATGACGTAAAAATTTAAGTTTCCACAACAGTGAAACATACTAAAGAGACTCCGGTCCTCCTAAACTTCAGCTGCGGTCCTAAACGCTGAAATATCAAACATTGACAGATGAAGACGGTAGGACCACAGAAAGTGAACTTGGTATGATAAGGAGTCGAGCAAAAGAAGAAAGAAGATAAGAAAAGACACAAATAATAGTCGTTATGCAATTCCAGCGAAGAGCAGGAATTTACTTGTAATGACCACCAACTGGATTAGCGGCAGCAAGAACTGACGTCCGCGCTGCCAAGCTCGCAACAAGCCCAGCCTTCGCAACCGATACACTTTGTTGCTCCATAGCTTCAAGTAGAGCCTGGATTTGATATGAAGTGGCGAGAAAATGTGACTAAAGAACACGACTACAATCGATTAATATGGAACAACTGACAAGTCAAAATGACCAACAAAAGAGCTACAGGTATACTAATAGCACAGGTTGGTATGCAGCTATGGTCGCTTTACCTGATGCTCAGTTGTCATTTTGTCAAATTCATCAATGCAGCAGATACCTTGATCCCCGAGAAGCATTGCTCCTGCGGGCTTGCAAGAACAGGGATAAGGCTCAATTAATTWAAGGCACAGTGCCCGAAGCGGTTCTTGTTTCTTCGTCTTGACAAAGGAATGCATATCCAGCAGTGACATTCGGAAATCGAAAATTAAAGCGAATAGCGACAAAGAATTTCAGGAACCACTAAATGGCGAATATCTACAGATTCTTTGCAACATGAAGACCAAAAGTTCACTTCACAATCTCCAGAGCATCCAGAATATCTTTCACACTCATTACCTGCTTCGAATACCCAGTCTCCACTCAGAGCATCYTTAACCACTGCAACAGTCAGACCAGCTGTTGTAGTTGTATTCCCGCATACATATAAGCCACGTGGAGCGACTGAAGAAGCGGCTTGAAGCAGCTGACTCTTTCCGAGTCCTGGATCACCTGCACTAGCATCACCAGCATCTGTGAGTGACCTAACTACGCAACATCAATAGACCGAAATTAGTAGATAGCCGAGGCCATTTGAGACTGGAARGAGTCTTGAGGACTGGATAAATAAGACATGTATCTTGCACGTTTCGATGATAGTTGATCATCTTACCAACAATCATCACATGAATAGTCCCTCTGACAGGCACCTTGTTCTTGTCCATTACGTGTTTCTGAACACCTCCGAATAAAGCCAGAGCAATACCAGCTGCACAAAAAAATTATTTTAGATACAAACTAGTGCACATCTAACTTAATCAGAGCAGGGAGAATCTATTCTTATATCACTAAATCAATTCTTGGTTCACTCCTGAAGACTGTCACCCTGCAACAAAGAGACCTCAATGTSGAAAATCATTTACCTTTCACCAGTTCATGGCCAAATATGGATGGACAGATGGAATGCAGGATCTGGCGGAATGCATCCGACCCGGTTTCCTCAATGAAATTTGCGATGGTCTCGTAATCCTGTGTAGAAAGGGTCTGTAAGTGTGAMGAAGGTGCCTCCTTCACAACACCGTTGGCCTCTCCATCTTCCGACTCTTGGCTCCTTGTGTTGGTAACAGAGACTGCCTCAAGATAGAGATGGTACAGACACTGTTTGCCTTTCTTGCCTACACAAATAATTGAGCTCAGACTATTAAAATGATTGCAAGGAGTCCGACAGCCCAATTATCTAGGTTTCAAGTGCGACTGCTAGAAGTTGCTCCAGTCTCTTCCCAAATGCTTGTTCGTCGCAAACTTSAACCGAAGAGTCAAGCGGACTTACCACCGCCTCCAACGTCTACGTTGGTGTTAATGAAGTTAACAATGCCACAAACGGTGACGACATCTCCGGGGACACATGCATCCACCAGATCTTCTGTCAATTCAACCTCCACATTTCTTGGTAGACGACCCTCCTCATAGGCCTCCTCACCTACAATCTCTTGGATTCTGATAAAAAACAAATATGAGTATCAGTTCTCTAAAAAGAAATCTCCGGAAGTACGAAGGTTTAACAAGGGATGTCACCTCATGTGAAGCCTGTATTCAAACATCACCATTTAATAAGATCATCCACATTCCCTTTAAATGCCTCTGTTGAGAACACTCAAGAACTTTTGATACCTGATTTTTTGGAAGTCGATGCATTTTGAGGTAGATCTTTCGTGAGTGAAGGTCTTGCTTCGGCAACTGCCACCACAGCCAGTGGGCGGCGAGAACCTCCCATCTTTGAATTGACGAGGAATAACACGCTTRCACTTGGGACACGAGAAGTCCATACCAGTAACCAGCGGTTTCACCACGCTCATCCTTACCACAGTTCCTCGCACTGAAATTAGTCTACCTGTTACATACAGATTTGTTGGAAAGCAATGAGAGCCTTAACTTTGAGATAGCTAAGGATGACGTCTGAATATTTCGTTGCAAGATTATCGAGATCAATGCGGTGATTTTAATACGCTCGACACATTTTTAAAGACGCCTAACCAGCTTCAYAAATAGTTACGAGTACTGTAGCTCAAAAGTTATGGCCCTATGCAAAATAGTAGAATGGTGTAAATAACCTACATGGATTTTACAAATAGAAAAACAAGTATGGTTTCCAAAAATATCCAGTCGTATGGTTTACAAATGAATTCACCCGCCAAAATAGATTACCTATGCATGATGCTTTCAAGTGTTTCAGTGCAAGCAATGACTCCGGATGATTGTGCAACCTAACGGCAATCTTTCCAGGATTTGCCACTTGCTTGCCTATGCAAAATAATATCTGCAACATGACATCGAAATTTCTTATCAATTTGAGCCTTAGGCCCCTGTTCTACGAAGCATTGTGCTTACCTTCGCACCACAATCCAGCAGTTATTAAGTTCTTACACAATAACGTATCMTCGTTGAGCATAAACGAAATTTGTAAGAAAATTGGGACCCAAACCTCGTAAACAGCAGCTCCAAGACATGAAAGTGCTTCCTGCGGGGCCATTCCCAGAGCTGCGTATAGTTCCTCGTTTGGGCAACACTTTTGAAGAACTTGAAAGTCCACCGGCAGGCAATAAGTACTAGTCTCCAGTATCACCTGTTCATATTTCGATCATCGTAAAGTTACTGACAATAAGGAGCTCAGGTGCATWCTACCCTTCAGTATAGGTAGACTCTTCTATTCGCTTCCAGATCTACTTCGCGTTCATACTCTAGGCGTACACAGGCCGAAATGAGGTATCCCGTTACCCCATTCTGCAGCAACGATCTAGACCTCGCATGTAGAATCTTCACTCGAAGCCAAAATTTTACGTAACGTCAATCCGTGCAATTTTTCTACAACAGAACTCCCCAATAACAATGTAATCTGAGGTTAACAGCAACGCTGAAAATTGATAATTAATTTTCTACTCTAAATTCACCATTATTATGCGCATAATGAGAAGCATTTTAACGAAGAATGTGAATTCTGTATTATGCAAACTCTTTTTCAATCAATTCATRAACCAGCAAGAAGATAGCAGAGTGTTCCAATGTACCTGCGATAAGATCTGCTTGGCAGCACTGCTCTGAAAGAAATCCAGTAAACTCTTTATAAGCATAGCTCTTCTGTCTTCAAGCCGGAATTCCTCTCCAGGAAAATACTCCAGCCATGAACTGGGAACATCAGATGAGTGAGGAGAAGACGCCTTCTCAACCTCAGACTCCATGATTTCACAAAGAGCGCAGACGCARCAGAATTGTAAGCCTCTCGACGATTCAACCGAGCGCCGTCAATCCCGCCTCCGAAAATTCACTCCAAATCGTAATCACTACAAACATACCGTGGAGMCTGAAATTTCTAAAAATCACGTAATTTAAGGAGATAATTCTCTTAAACGCTTAAGCATCAAATCAAATGAACCGTCGAAAAGAACACGATCACGAAATACATAAATCTGCCTATAAGTCTCTATGGATTACAGCTCAAGTGACGAAAAAAATTTCGTCATCGATAGAAAACAGAAGAAGAAGAATTATCAAGTAGGCAATCGACAACTAAACAAGTACGAGTAACTTAGCGCTCGACTAMCGCCATAGCCGCACGAAATAACAGCAAATGTCCAAACTAGCCCATAGCCAGAAGCTTCGATGGCACGCACAGTTCGTAGTTCTCTTGGCGGGAGGGACCCTTGGATGGATGAAGAATATGCATTGTGATCATCGTCGCTTATTAATCATCCATAAACTTTCTGTTATCGAGTGGATGCATGTAAGCCAACTGCGGATGTTTCATGTTGCCGTGGATGAACAAGGGATGTGGTGTCAGTGTCTTCTCTCCGTGAATGTGAGCCTTGCGCGTCGCCGCCTCAGGAAATCGTTGCCGTTGCATTTCGGCTGTGTCATTGTTCGCCTCCCTCTTTGATTCCCAGTACATTTCTTCTTACAATTCCATATTTTTGAWTACGCAKTGGATTTTGTACATTTTTTTTCTGACCCGCTGGACTGGTGTAACGAAGAAATAGAAGGAATAGCTGAAAATTGCGCTGTTCTACGGATGATGTACGCCGATTTTTGCATATGATCGAAGTGMTTTTCATGAATTTGAATTCATGAASGCGAGAAAAAACTCAGTCATGCGCGTAAGAAAATTTGAGTTTCTTCCTCGACGTAATTGAGAGCTCCCAGTCGTTTTTGGAAACTCTGGCCATAAGAGTTTGGATTTGGAATTTGAAGACTTAGGGTTTAGGGTTTGGAGCCGGGCTGGAAATTTAGCAGCAATGGATTCCTCTGGCGTCCCTGATTTGTATTCCCCGAAGTTGACGAATACGAGTACGTTAGATCTCTGGCGGGATGGCTTACTTTGTGCGTACGAGTTCCTTCCTGCTATTTCTAGAAAAATTAAGGTCGGCGGCGAATTCAACACCCAAGGACCCGTGCAAGGTCGATTCGATGCGGAAATTTCTTTGAAACCAAACGACATTTCGGAGAATCCAAGAGTAGAGTCAAAGCGTAGCAGTTTCGAATCGAGCTCTCCGACATTGGCATCCAGTAGATCAGGAACTGAGGTTCAAGAGAGTTTGAAGAAAGAGGAGTTGAGCGCATCTGGCGGCCGACTCGATCATCAGCAAAGTGGGAAGAAGGGGCATAGTCAGTGGGTTCCTATCGGTTGGCAACGACTGGTTGAGTTGTTTCAAGGAATACAGGTGAGAGTTCGTGCTCTGYATAAGATTTAAATTTGAGTGTATGTAGTCTGTAGTCATTCGACTTTCTGTGTGAGCTGAAATGTYACAAGTTCTTTTGTATAAATTWGACTGTTTCAGAAACGTCCTGATAACTTCAATCAGAATCTTGCCCATGATTTGTAGAGCGGTTCCAGTGATGGTAAGTAGAGTTTCCATTGAMCATGCATGTGATCTTCGATTTGTGCTAAGTGTGAAAATATTTAATTGTATTTTTCTGCAATTGATTCTTAGCTTGATACAAAACAATTATGCAAAATTGAAGATGATGAAAAGTTCTTTATTGTTGTAGAGAAAGGTTCAAAATTCACTTGCATGGTGAATGGAACTTCTTCCTTAYGTATGCTGAATGGAGGCTTTACAGTATCTATTCCTCTCAATGATCCATGCGGAGGTCTTTCCATGGCCTTTGTGATAATACAGATTTCTCCTATTACCACTATGTCATCCGGGGAGACCTCTCTATGACGCGTAGGAAATATTTATTTATGATGTTGTTGGAAACAGTATAATTTCACTGAAAACCCTATTACATGTTCATCATTGGMATTTTTTCCAAAATTTGGCATTGTATGATGTTCTGACGTGTTCCCTTCCATGGATATTTGCTGTAGATTGATACGGAGTGGCCCATGGAYGAAGGATATTCTGATAATGACGATACTGAGCTTAGTGCGGCCGATTTAGCGCACCCTTACTGGCAAATGCGGGCAGGGCCGACTTTCTGGTGTCATGTGGATGCAAGGCACCCCAGAATCCAACAGTTCTTTCTGAATGCTCAGTGGTTGCATCCTGCTGTGAGTGTGGCGCTTCGAGACGAGAAACGGCTCATTAGTGACCGCATGAAACATCTGCTCTACGAGGTTCCACTCCTGACTTAGATTTGGTGTTGCCATAAGCATTGCCGATAGGAAATTATGACTGCGAAGTGTGTTTGCTATCTGACGTGGCTATTTCCCTCAAACGATCTCGGTGTAGGTTCACCAATGTTATTGACGGTAATTATGTTCAGTTATTAGAACATTAGATAAATTCTTAGAACAACGTTCGCATCACACTTCCACTAATTCAACATGAAGATTCTATTTGAATCTAACGTCTATCAACTTAGCGTATATGTTGATGTAGTGGGCGGGTCTTTGGTGATGCTTGTTGAAAGTCTGAATGATTGACACCAGGGACATAGTATAGGTACCTGTGCGCGTGGCAGGAGGCTTGTTGTTTGAGCTCACCGGCCACTCTATTGGTGATCCAAATCGTGATGAAGATGATGTTCCTGTGGTCTTTCGGTCTTGGCAATCGCAAAACTTCTTCATCACATCGATGCATGTAAAGGGCTTTGTCCAGAACCTCAACGTACTCGGTGTTCTGGAAGTCCAAGTACTGCCTCTGTACCTCCTCATTTCATGCTGTACTGGATCTGTGTTTTCCTATCTACRTCATATCCTGATTAAAATTATGTCGATGCCGGATCAGCCTAATGGTCCAGGTTGGATCCATCATCCCTTGACTTTTAAAAGGTTTCATGAAGTTTTCTCGCTTTTGTGTGGATCTTATGCTGCCCTTTTTGTTMACTTATTTATACATTTATTGACCCACGCTTGCAAATGTTCTTCACTRATTCTTGTGAGGAATATTTTTTCCCSGTCTCAATTCTATTATTCCCATAAYATGGACAATCAAAKTCATCATTTTTAAAACCATGAAATTTTGGTCCTTCAGGCGTCATGAGGTTGATCAGACTGGCCTYCTATGCTTGCAGGATTTAGTGGGTGCGGGAGGTTCTGAGGCTCCCAAGTGTGTTCAAGAAGTCGTTGCTGAGCTTACCAGCCGCCTTGCGACATGGGATGATCGGTACGTRATARTATGACCAGATTTCCTTACATGAGATTGAATGATGGACATCCAACCTACTGTGAGTCATGTTTGCTGGATTTTAAGAGTCAATTAAGAAACTTGTTCTACTGTCAATCACCCAAATCGTGTTTTGAGMATGCATGCATATATCTTTAAATGTAATATATTATTYACCTCAGTCTCATGAARTCGGTCATGAAGAAAGTATGGTTCTACAAAGTTTCAAGCRTTACTTTGGATRGATGAGGAGGTATGATTCAGTCCCTGATRCTTTCCTGGCCTTACGTGAAGAACTTATTCTGTGCAGGATGTCGCGAAAACACTTTTTTGGTGCAGCGGATGAAATCGAACTGAAATATGTAAACAGGTACGTGATATACATGTGGGCCATTTTCTATTTAGACTCACAGGTGATGACAGGGGATTGCAGCGATTAAACTTTTGAAATGTATATCGTGAGAGCAGCTTCTCGACTATCGTATTTAGTCATAATACTGGAATTTACATTGCTCCGTAATGAACCCATTTTCGTCGCGTTCTACTGTTTTTAGTGGTTTCACTTACGGAATATCAGAGTGAACATKTGGAATGTGTTTTATACTTCCATTTTGGAAAGGATTCCAACGGAYTAGTATATGTATTATTTGTATGAACATGTAATGAACGTTCAAAGTTTTTTTCATGGGGTGAGTAAAATTATGGGTGGGCTTTGACTCTTCAGGTGTTCTGAATTGTCATAAACACTGGAATCTACATATGTATTTGTCATTAACATCTATGGCTAGTCATGGCTTAATATGAGAAACGAATCACTACCTTAATAGATTGTACGGCTAAATTGTGTGGAATGCTCGCCAGGAAATCAAATGAGGACTTGGCCCTACTCACCATCATATTGAATCAAGAAGTTCGCCGACTTGCCACTCAGGTACTCATGTGAACATGCTCTATCAGTACAGTTCTCTAATACTCTTTGGATGCAATCCATGCAGTTTTATGTCTCCTTATACTCCCTCTACCCATTTACAACGAATACTTCACAGGACTTGGTTTGAAAAGCGGGTAGAACTGATTTCCAGGGCTTCGTATCACTATRTATCTATGTGGTACATGTGCTAATATATTTTGAGAAAAGACCTTAACTCATATACTACCGTTGCACATTCTGACCCTAGATTGTACACATCGCACACATTCTGGCATTTCAGCTAAATGGTGCGTTGTCTGATAAAGGTGCAGCTACACCGTTTATTCTATCTAGTGCCATCCATGGTTTAAGGTGAATGTACCCATTATGGTGACAAATGAGAGCAAGCCTATTTTGGGCAAAATTGCATTGGTGGGCTACATTTCAAGTTCTGAATGTACATCACCATAACAGGGCTTTGCCCCCATCTGTGTCCACAATATGGACTTGTCTGCCTTAATGTGACAAGTAAACAACTTATCCTAAGCTTAGTAAATGGTGTTCATCAGTAGGTACACTAATTTATGGAGTTCATAGTGCACCATAGACCAATAAAAATTGTGTATCATACCATAGTAAACGCTATACCTTACTCATAAAGAGATTGATGATGTCCACCAGGTGATCAGAATAAAGTGGTCCCTTCACGCTCGCGAAGAGATCATCCACGAGCTGATGACCCATTTAAAAGGGGAGACCGCCCTGGAGATTCTCAAGAAGGTGCACAAGAAGACCCGTGCGATGTTGGRGGARCAGGACGCYGTGCGGGACCGTCTCTTCACCGTCCAAGACGTGATGCAGAGCAACGTCCGGGAGAAGCTGCAGGAGCGGAGTGTCCGAGTCACCCACAACCTCTCCGTGATCGGTGGAAGCGGCCTCCTGCTCTCGGTCATCGTGGGACTGTTTGGGATCAACTTGGATGGCATTCCAGGGAACAGCAACTCCCCGTTTGCATTCTCGGTGTTTACGGTTCTCTTGTTCGCTCTTGGTGCAGTGACGTGCTTGGTGGGTATCCGGAGATTGGGTTTGAAGCCTGCGCCTACGGAAGAGGCTGTCATGTCTAGGAAGGCGGAGCTGCAGGACTTTGTGGATCAGTTCCAGAAAGCTGCGGAGGCGCATGAGAAAGTGTTTCATGTGAACTCGGAGTCTTCGTTGCTTGATAATGCAACGGATAATGCAACGGATAATGTGGACGATTTGTATGTTTTACTGCAATAAATTATTCTAGTTTGCCACTTCTATCTAGCATTGTATTGGTACTGAGTTCCTTTGGTTCTCGTGTTGGATCATTTTTTGTACTCGTGTTGCTCGTTTTCGGCTCTCTTGTTCGCCCTCGGTGCAGTGACCTGCTTGGTGGACATCCAGTGCTAGGGGTTGAAGCCTCCACCGTCGGAAGAGGCTGTCATGTCGAGGAAGGTGGAGTTGCAAGACTTTGTGGACCAGTTCCAGAAAGCTGACGAGGGGGCATGAGATAGTGTTTCGTTTGAATTCGGAAACTTTGTTGAATTCCGAAACTTTGTTGCAGGATAATGCAACGGATTATGTGAACGATTTGCATGTTCAACTGCAAAGAAGTTATTCTAGTTCCACTCCTATCTAGCATGTATATTGAATTGTTCACCTATTTTCTTGTTGCTGTGCTCGTGTTCGATCTTGGCGCAGTTACGTGTGGTTGGAGTCCGGCGCTTGGGTTGGAAGTCTCCTTCCTCTGAAGGGGCTGCATGTCTCGGAAGGCGGAGCCGCAGGCCTTTGTGGATCAGTCCGAGAAAGTGTTTCATGTGAACTCGGGAGTGTTTGTTGCAGGACAATGCAACTGACAATGTGAACGATTTGTACGATTTACTGCAATACCGGGAATGCATTTTAGTTTGCCACTCGTCTATTGCATACAATAGAGATATCCTATATACTCAATGAGTTCCATGTGGGCTTTTCAGTCCCCTTGGAAACTTTGGTGCAGAGTTATTGAATCTCATTCTCTCCTGGTATCGTTTTTGCACTAACGAATATCTTTACTATTCAAATGCCATTTGGGGACTTCACACAAAGTTAGCCGCAATTCATTTGTGTGAGCAAGATTCAATCTCAATGACGCAACATTGTAGTGCCTATGAAATTTGCTCACTAATAGCTCCTCCTACCCTATTCCAAAAGAAAGAGTATTCTGCGTGATCAAATTCATCAACCAAGCTTCAACTACACAAGGGGCCTTTCAAAAGAAACATTCAAGGGAGTTTACAGTAAATGCAATCCATTCCTAAACCAAACCCTGCAAATTCTTGCCTAAATTGTACAACTCCTACTCATGAGAGCTGAGGATTGACTTTGGATATATATCTCACTAGTCTTGCGGTTTGCATACCTGTGAATGTTAGAATGTGGAGTGCTCAGTTCTAGAAGGTAATTGTTCTTGATCTTCCTCATGCTCTTTCTGCTACTCTTAACTCTGGATCAAGCTGTTTTTCGATCTTCCTTGCGTTGGTTTTAATCAGATTCTTGGAAATTGAAAAGTGATTTAATTTATGTACCTTAATAATAGGTCGTGCAATGCTCAAATCTGGCAGGTTATGGTTCCTGTTCTTCCTCATAAAGTTGCTGTTGCTCAAAGCTCTTGTTCAAGCTTTACTCTCTATTTGCCATGTCTAGTGTTGACTGTTATGCGTCTGTGCAGGGAAATAGCAACACGAAAATCTAGAGTTGGTTGAAATGCAGGAAGGTGAGGGGGCTTACGAATACAACAGAGATGAGCTGCTCGTCGCTGAAACGATCCTCGCCTTCTACAGACAAGAGCTTGCTCACGATGCCCCCATCGCTGACTCCGTGTCGGATCTTTTCGCGTGACCACATGCTCATCTCGACTTTCTTCTTCTCGATTAGAGTTGTGATACTCTGTCGCAGTTGAACCTCCACTTCCTTCAATCCAGCCTCAATGCCTTGCACATCGAATCGTCTAATGATGGGAAAGGAATCTCCGATGTTTCTTCTCTGGATGAGGAGTACCATCTGCACAACACGGCTCTCAAGGCAATTAATATTCATTAAGTTAGAAAATTTCCAATCACCAAACTGAGATGCATCACGGCGCTCTGCCTGAAAAAGGAACTGWAACGAGATTCTAGTTTTGCACAGCTGCCTAGATGTTAGTTATTTTAACGAAAATTGTCAATGCAATGGAWATTCCTTCTCTCATATRTATAYCATGGGGTTACGCTAAGTGCATATATRCAGTGCATTCACAGAAATGATTGCTTCCTTGTGTGGTGCGCCTATCTACCTTGTTGAATGTGCGGACCAGGTTTTTGGTGTCATCTGCGTCGAAGTCTCGTCCGAAACATTGGCTCAGAGCCATGTTCATAGCCAAGGACGACATGGCCTTTGAGACATTCACGTGTCGTCCGGCGTCCAAGTCGTGGACAGCGGAACGCAAGAACTTGAGCAGCTGCTCCTTCCGAACGTGACTGGTCGACGCCTCTTTATGTCGCGCCACGATTTCGGTAGCGAACATGCGGCGCGTTGGYTTGAATAGTGGACTTGTGTTCGACATCGACGTCAACCCGGTATCGTGAAACCCGATGTACTGAAAGGCGATGGGATTTGGGCGGTTTGCAAACGTGTGGTCATGCGCTTTGAGAATCTCCTTGGCCATTCTCGCACTGGACACCACCACCATCTTTTGTACCCCTAACCGCATCAGCATCAGTTCGCCGTGCTTCTCCACTAGCTTTGCCAGCATGAGTTCCCGCGGGAACAACTTTGGCAGAAACGGAAGACATCCGACAATCGGCCATGTCCGTGGCCCAGGCGGCAGCTTCAAGCCCATCTTGCTCTTCAAGCGGCGGACCATAATTCCCCAGGTCAGAGTACCGACAAGCACAAYYACCATCCAATACTCCAGGYGCACATCGTTCCACTCCATTTGATTGAACCTTGCAACAAGATCGGTTCGCTTGAGCCGATCGAGCAAAGAAGGAATCATTTCATAAACAGCGCCGGGTCCCTTACACCGACAAGGTTTTGATCCAATTTTCCTTCAATGACTTCCAGTCAGTGATCTTCAGTCTCTTAGACTAATACTCTCTGGAATCCTTCAGGTGGAAACAAAACTAACCTTGCATCTCACTGAAATTTTCTTGTCACTCTCACCGACAAGTCTCCTCTCCAATTCTCTCTCCTTTCTCTGATCTATTGCAGTCTGTCGGTGATTACCACTTTCATACACAGGGAGATTACCGGGCTTGTTTCCCTTACGAGAATATCCAAAAGACAAGCCACACCCGTGAAGGGACATCGTCAAAATTTGACACCAAACCACAACAGGGAACGGCAATATCAACTATGGCTGGGAAAACTCTTAGTAAGAGTTGTTAGCTTAGGTGAGACTTTCCAGAAAAGGATTTAATGAGGCCAGAACTTGTTCCTTGTCTCTCTTTTGCCTTGCATCGCTAATTCTGCCACATCGATTTTGCAAATCTAAATCCAAGCCTACAGAGCACATACAACTGACTTTACCTTGAGCTAGTCTAGCTCCCACGTAGTGCCCTAAGTGATAAAGCAACGAATGACAATTCTAGTTTCTCCTCATTGCCAGCCGTGTGGTTTTAGGCCTAAGTACAGACGTAAGCGACTAGCATTCACATTAAACACATCGAGAACCAGACTCAACCAGATACTTCATATTCAACAAGGAACTCACCTGGGGGGCAGCCTCAAACACGGTGAATTTCCTGCTCAGATGCTCATCCAGTTCCAAGATTGCTGCGACATTACCGCACCTGGCCCACAATACCATTCGACCTAAGTAACGATGCAGCAGGAATATCCACAAATCTGAAATCCTACTAACTCTTGACGTCCAAGATAATACTAGAAATTCTGACTTTGGAAGYTAATAGTTGACAATAGTCACTTGCAGATCATTCGAAAATGTAGGGACATGATTACTTATTTCTACTAGTACACTTTGTTAACCACGAAGTGCCTAAATGGCCAAAAGTGTCCACTTCTGTATCTATGAAAGCTAAAATGAACAATTTAGGAGCTTCAAGAAAGGTGACAAATGTATTGACAAATAGAAAGATAAAATCATGTACTGTATTTTTTACTAGTAGAAATATGCTTCAAAAGGCGCTAGAATTGACTGTTCGTTTCTACAGTCGACTTTCTGTTTTAGCTAGAATTCTCTTGGGTTAACCAATTGAACRAAGGCACCTGCAGAATACTACCTGTAGCAGTAATTTGGAGCTGACCATACCGTCACAACCTGATTGTTAAACATCCATTTGTACCCCTCCATCACCAGTTGATGTGCCCGGCAGATGGTCTCTATTTTATTAGTGTGGTTAAATGTGGTGGCTACATTGCCACCAAATAAGTAGCCTGCTCCCCGTGGGCTGAGTCCCCAGCCCTCAATCTCTTCAGGATCCGACCATAAAAGGTCGCACATTGCACCATCATGAGGCACCTCTTGCTTTCGGTCAATAGTTCGGATCTGCAACCAAGCAACAGATAATCAAAGAACCATTCCCATGACCAATAAAAGAACATGCACGACAAAATGATAAGGTATAATAAACAAAACCTAATTGCTACACTTTATGCTTTCTTTGGTGCACTACAATCCTCTTTGGTCTGCTGACATAAATATTATGAACATTCTAACGATGGGAAACATGGAAACCTTCATTTGGTATCCAAATAACACATTCTTAGTGCGTTGGAACCTCTTTCTTTTGCTGACAAGGAATATGTAAACTTGGCCAGCCTAATACTAGGATCCCTAAAAGTGGTACCTCCCTSAAAATGTGAGAAGGCAAGAAGTAAACACAGTATATGTTCAAAAATGTAAGAACACATATGGCATATTACAAACCTCACCATTGGAGTATCAACTGAAACGAGCAACTAAAGTTTCAAGCTGCAAAACATGGTGTAAAAACTCACCTGATCCACTGTATTAATAGAAGGAGAAAGTCCACCATGAACGCTAAAAATCCGATTGTCGATGAGTGCTGAGAGACTGGAGAGGCATGAATGTTAAAAAGTGCTATATAACAATAATACAGTTTCTGACAAGTTAATCGTGAGAAGAATTCTTAATANTCCGTTTTAGAGCCTCCTACCTTAGCCAAAGCCAAAGAGCCAAAGCCAAAGAGCCAAAGCCTACTCACGAGTCACGACATCCAAACATGAACTCGGAAGAACATTAGCATCATCATCATCCCCATCAATGGAAAGATGCACAAAACGTAATTCAGTGTATTCCGGTCACAAACATTGAATATTAATGATTGCTGGAAAATTTTGCCCCCTCACTAATCAGCCTGAAGTTACCAATCCAAAGTACACGCACTTGAACTGCCCAATGGAAGTCAGAGTTCAAGTATAAGACTTTTTTTTTCCTAATGAGCCGTGTCGTAAGTTTTCTCCGTGAAGCTCAGGCTCAAGCAAGCGATATGGTTCTGAAAGTTCGCATTCTATCCTCCCTCTCTTTCTCTTTCTCTCTCTCACCCCGTATGCTACAAATATGATACGAACAAGGGAAACTGTTGAGCTGAAATCCAGCCGACCCAGAATCCACGTGGCGTGCCACGTTGCATGGGACAGTCTGCACCACAACGTGCTCTCTCTTCTGGACTGAAAACCTTCTAGAATGCTATCTCATGCTTTCCTTCCAGCACCCTTTTACAACAACGAGAATTAGAACTGCCATGCAAATCATTCTCACATTGTTCAAATCTTACAAATCTTCTTGGGCTCTGAAAAACTTTACAAAAAGTAATTCGGTACAGGTTTCTTCGATGGAACCCCCCTGGCTTCCTGTCGAGACACCCAGAAGAAAAAACGTTGTCAGAATAGATTACGGACAGATGTGAAACTAACAGTAGTTCTGACCACATATRCACGTGGATATTGAACAAGTRAACACCTGCTGCTCCCCAAGAGGCATATCAAAATTCAAAAGACAAGCYACACCCGTGAAGGGACATCGTCAAAATTTGACACCAAACCACAACAGGGAACGGCAATATCAACTATGGCTGGGAAAACTCTTAGTAAGAGTTGTTAGCTTAGGTGAGACTTTCCAGAAAAGGATTTAATGAGGCCAGAACTTGTTCCTTGTCTCTCTTTTGCCTTGCATCGCTAATTCTGCCACATCGATTTTGCAAATCTAAATCCAAGCCTACAGAGCACATACAACTGACTTTACCTTGAGCTAGTCTAGCTCCCACGTAGTGCCCTAAGTGATAAAGCAACGAATGACAATTCTAGTTTCTCCTCATTGCCAGCCGTGTGGTTTTAGGCCTAAGTACAGACGTAAGCGACTAGCATTCACATTAAACACATCGAGAACCAGACTCAACCAGATACTTCATATTCAACAAGGAACTCACCTGGGGGGCAGCCTCAAACACGGTGAATTTCCTGCTCAGATGCTCATCCAGTTCCAAGATTGCTGCGACATTACCGCACCTGGCCCACAATACCATTCGACCTAAGTAACGATGCAGCAGGAATATCCACAAATCTGAAATCCTACTAACTCTTGACGTCCAAGATAATACTAGAAATTCTGACTTTGGAAGYTAATAGTTGACAATAGTCACTTGCAGATCATTCGAAAATGTAGGGACATGATTACTTATTTCTACTAGTACACTTTGTTAACCACGAAGTGCCTAAATGGCCAAAAGTGTCCACTTCTGTATCTATGAAAGCTAAAATGAACAATTTAGGAGCTTCAAGAAAGGTGACAAATGTATTGACAAATAGAAAGATAAAATCATGTACTGTATTTTTTACTAGTAGAAATATGCTTCAAAAGGCGCTAGAATTGACTGTTCGTTTCTACAGTCGACTTTCTGTTTTAGCTAGAATTCTCTTGGGTTAACCAATTGAACGGTAGAAGGATGAAACACATCATTTAGATGTGCAAATACAAGAAATAGAAAAAATTAAAATATTTTTTAATTTAAAAAATCTTAATTTAAAAAAATCTTAATCTAACATAGCACTCGAGACAATCACATGATTATTACTTTTTTAGAATTTTTTTCAAAAAGCAAATATATTTTTTCACATTATGTTATATTTTTACATTTGACCAATAGAAAAATGGCCCTCTAGAGGGTCCTAGTTTTCTCTAATGATTGCATCGTACAATACATGAAGTACAATATCTACAAGATCAAGTCATGTTTTGCTCTTGTTTGCTCAAATTTCTTGATTCAAGTGAGCAACTCTTGGTGAACAAATTGCACCATGATCGTCAAAAATTCTTTGCCTCRTGATT
The DNA here is from genome assembly GCA_006891605.1 of Pleurozium schreberi. Classification (NCBI taxonomy): domain Eukaryota; kingdom Viridiplantae; phylum Streptophyta; class Bryopsida; order Hypnales; family Hylocomiaceae; genus Pleurozium; species Pleurozium schreberi. Next base: position 8,485 of record VACF01000713.1, on the reverse strand, counting down.
CAACATGCTCAAATTTCTTTATATTGTAGCTAAGGGCCACTTCACACTACATCCTAAGTCCCTTTGAGTTCTCAAAATCTAAGTGGTGGGGAGTTGAATATTAAGACTTTGGGCTTTACGCATTGTCCCAAGTTCTAAGTCCCACATCATGTCTAAACRCCTACATGGCAAAACTTTTGGAGAGCTTTGATACTAAAAAAGGGGAACTTAGGCATCAAATTGAGTYTAGCCAAAATGAATTCTCAATAATTTTGGGGGAATATAAAATGAGGAAAAAAAGGCATYCCAATGAACTGAATTTTTTTCCGGATTTGTCTAAAGTAGATGTGATGCTAAACTGAGTGTCTCTAAAATGGATTTATGATTTTTGACCCATTTTCAGGCACTTGATTCCAAAAAAATTGGAGTACTAGACTTTGGGCATAAATTGTCAAACACTACCACTTTTTTAGCTAGTGAGRAAAAACAAAAAAGTATAATTTTTTTCAAAGTTCAACCATAAAAATTTGAACTTATCTRCATTATACAGAGATCTGCAGACATTGGGCCTTCATTTTAACTTGTTTAAATTTTGTAACCCCTAGAGTTTAGGGTCCACAACCACTTCAAAAYTAAAATATTTTCAATTTTAAGACACAGAGTACAATYGCTCATGTCATTTCTAGAATGATTTTGATGTAACTGTCACMTTCACCTCTACGTCCCACATAATCATAGCTGAAAATCTCATGAGATTTCATATGCAACAGCTTCAATCAACAAATTYAGGCAATATAAGCAATTAATGAAAATTGAYGAACTCCGTCATTTCACTTCAAGCCGTCACGATGAATGCATGCAAACATAAAACCTAAAAGCGTCCTTCACCTMTGTTTYRTCCCGCCATTCCAAGGCTGCCGAGAGACTTCARTGCTTTSATSACTGTATTCCGACGTTTTTGTTTTTTAGCCCACCGTCCTCCTCCAATTTCTRAGCAAGTTCTCTGCAACAACGGAACATGCCGACTTCCAATTCTCCTCCTACCGCCGCCGACCAATCCTTCAAGAAGACAATAAAGAAATCTTCAATGGAGGCTTTGGTAAGTTTTGTTTCCTGCTTTGAAAATTTCCTTCTGTATTTCAATATGGACAAYTGATTCTCACAAGCATGCGCCGTTCACCAATTTGTGCAGACCCTTCCTTYGTGGTTCATTCATTCRCATGGAAAAATCTTCAAACTAGTAGTTCACCTTGGATATGAAGGGAGTAAACCACGTTGGAGTGTCCATTTGAGCATCACCTTCAAAGATCGAGTAACACAGGTTGCTTTTGGAGAGGGTTTCCATCACTTTGCACACTACCACGACATCAAAGAAGGAAACCGCCTGAAGTTCACCATGGTTGCAAAGGGCTGCTTTGATGTCTGCCACACTTYTTTCACAAACAAYCAAGACTCTCWGTCGCTCATTGAGGGGGGCGGTAGCAATGAACTTAAATATCTTTCTGGGATGTCAGCGCATTTGAGAAGACCTGTGGGAGACTCAACAATTTCAATGCAACTTCAATGTCAATGGTTGTAAGTCTACCTTGTACATAGAACAATAATCACTATATTGGAATAGTTGGTTTATGTACATCTGGTTTATATAAACTCAGTGAAATACTTAAGCTGCGTCTTTGTATTCAATTTATAGTTACAACTGKAACTTCCTACAACCACATCGGAATGCGCCTCAACTTTAGGCARAGCATAGACTGCTTCTTTAGGGTCTTCGTKTTTGACGRAAAAAACTRAGGRTCTACTTTAGACATACTGAGGGATTTTCATTTTCTTGTGCATGACTACACATCTGTAGCAGTAAATGACTAAGACAAAATAAGACTATTGATTCACTATAAACACTAGTAGAAAACCATGTCCTAAATGACTATCCTTAATGACTAAAAAGTGTCCACAATGACTCATTTGTAGTCATTGGGGACAATTTTCAGTCATTTAGGATAGTCATTTATAGCCTGTTTTCTACTAGTGAAAGTTGTCTCCTTTGCTTGTTTCTATCAAAATTATGCATATCATCTTGTAGAACACAAAGTTTGCGTTACCTAGTGAAAGTCTGAAACAACTTCACTGTAAGAAAATGACCCTCCTTCCTCATGCTCTCTTGCCATTTGTATCCTGCACATTGAAAAAACAATAGAATGTCAGCTTATCATAGTGCATACGCAAAATATATGTGCACCGAATTCTAAAATGATCAGTCATTCATTACAAGAGAAAGGGGTGTTTTAAGAGAGTTTTTAAGTATAGTCCTAGAGACAAGATTTTAAATAATGACCTTAAAGGAGTTTTTCAGTAAGAATTTACTTAAAATTACCTTTCTCTGATATACAAGTACAGTAAACAAGTCCATGACGAGGGAACCAACCCGGTGTGTCTGAAAACAATATGTTTTTAGTTTGGTTCGAAATGGAAATTAGAGATTCCATTCATTTTATTTCACAAGAAACATGCACTTCTTCGTCTGCTCCCATAGTTCAGCTTGTGCTTTTAGCTCAAAATGTTCAAATTTATAGCAAAAAACCCCCGTCACCCACTACTGCCATAACTACCTTTGTTTCCACAAAGCACAAAAATCAATGGATTCAATATAATTTTATACAATAGTACCTTCTAACCTTCTTGTCTTCTAGCACTCTGCAGTCTGCAACTCACACACCTAAAATTCTTATAGAAAACAACAAACTGATCTGAATAATGATGAATTCAGTCCCTGCACATAACAACGTTCAATACTGATAGTATTCATGCAAACCTCATCTGCAAAGATTGGAAGACCTCCCAATGTGGACCAAATATATGGCACGCATCACAAAAAAAACATTATGAGTAACATGTTTGCAATTTTCAAATTAAACTCACTTGCCATTAAAAAACACAAAAAAAGGCGCCACTTAAAAACACAAACTACGACTAACTTGCAATCCGGGTCCCTGTTCCTCATGTAATTTCACGCACTAGTTTTAGGCATTAATTATCGTCTACTGACCTACTATAAGCAACGAACAACCTTCACTGAAGAACTTACACGCTATACAATTACATAATGTAACTGCAAACTATCAACCACAAACAAACCTACTGGTAATTAATGTTATGTTTAGTCCCACCTACTTCACAATTTATGCATTGATAAATTGTAGTTTGACTTCTTAACTTTCAGTAACATCATCCTTCCAGCACCTGACCGAAGATAGATTACGGAATGACGTAAACAGAACATTCATCTGTGATTCAAAAACACAATCTTCGTTGATTAACCGTAATGGATATCACTCCAATAGGGAAACAATATTTCTAGGGGAATCTTTTATTGCTTGCAATGACGGATTATATTGGCAAAGTTGTCAGCAACAAATTAGCTGATGAGGTATTGCATCTGATTACTAAAGTAATGAGAATAGTTTCGGATAGCTCACAATAGTTTTTAAAAGGGATAGAAATATCTAACTAACAATTTCCCGAGAAAAAGGGAAAATATCTGCAAGACCATATCACCTAAGAATAAACTCCAGAATTGTAAACTCACTACTGAGAAAAACAGAAAATGTGAAGGGTAGTAGAGACTCATCAACTTCCTAAGCGCATTGCAAACATAGTGGTTAATTTCAAACCGTAGTCATGCATTTCCATTCCTACTGTGCTATTTTCCAGTCTTGTTTCTGCATGTAACAATGACAACATTACTCGATTGCTTTACATAATGAACTAATTGAAAAAATTGAACAAGGTTGTGAAAATCCATTAGTGTTAGAATTCTACCTCATCTCATGGAAGCCACGAGGATCTTTTAGAATTCGGTAGCTACGGGACTGCAAATCCACCGCACGCTTGAGATCTTCTACTCGTTTCTCCATGCGGAAGAGGTGTGCCTTCATATTGCTTACCTTCTTTCTATCCGCGGTTCATTCAATCCTCTCTTTTTCAGCTCGTCGATCACCTCTGCAATCAAGATATACAGTGGAGCCGCCTACCACCACAACCGTAACAAGTAATTGAAGTGATTGGATTTTGATCACCTAGTTGTACGAGGCCTTGCCATACTCCCGCATGAGCTTCACGGAAGAGATGTGTAATTTCACACTAGTATTAGTCTCAAGAGGTGGCCTCCTACCCATGGTGTGTAGTAACCTTTTCAAAAAATTGTTTGATGCCATCATAAAGAATTTCATGCAACAATTACGACTTCTCCACTCACAATTATTTACAGCACAAAATTGAATGTAGCGACCAACGAAGCGAGCAACTAATGAAGCGAGTGATCGATGAAGCGAGCGATTAATGAAGCGAGCGACTAATGAAGCTAGCGACCAACGAAGCGAGCGCCCAGTGAAGCGCGCTCTCCGGTAGCAGCACAAACCCCGCCACTCTGGATATTCTATTTTGAAAAAAAAATGAGACTGCCCTACCAAATAAGGGCCAAGGCGAATTGACCCCTTATTAAGGTAGAACCACCCATTTCCGACCAATACTCCGTAGCCAACCTATAAATTGACGTATTTTTAACCAAGGCTAAAATGTGTATTTTTCTCCTCTTCAAGGTTGGGACTAAAACTTTATGATATACGTCCCGAAGTAGTGCGAAGAGCAGGGTTGTCTGGACGTTCGGACATCTAGAGTCACTTCCAGACATCCAGTGTCCGCGGGCGCTATGTGAATGAATGTTGAAATTTATAGGACCACTATAGCATTTTATATTGCCACTTTTACACTTCATGAAAAATGAAAAAAACTAATTTGAGAAGGTGCATATAACATAGGTACTTAAAACATAGACACCCATAATGTAATTAGACACTTATGATATAAACATCCTATAACCATGGAAGGTGCTTATAACATAGGTACCTACAATGTAGATACCTATAATATAAATATCCTGTAGCTATGGAAGGTACCTATCAAGGCTTTTTTTTTCATTTATGAAGAAGTGCCATAGTGGCGATATAAAATGTTATAGTGGTGCTCCAAATTGCAACATTCATCCACTTGTTGGATGTATAGTATGGTTTTCATCCACAATTAGGCGATTTCATCTGATATATTTTTTAATTTCAAAGTTGTCTGGCGATTTCATCCAATTTTTTTGGCATTTTTCATAACCTTTTTTAGCCAGATTTTTTTTTCTGGTGCAATCTGGCACCAAAAAGCCAAGAAAAAAAGCCCTGGTACCTATAATATAGTTACCAATAATATAAGAGCTTAGGCTTCTAAGCTCATGGGCTCAAGATCTTAGGCACACATGCTAGCAACCGTGTTTGACAGAACACGAATGGAAGTAAACATGTTAATGGGGTTAATCCTTTTGGRATAGTATGGGCCCTTGTAAAGTTGYCCAAACTTGAATTTGTGAATTTTTTTTATAATGACATCACAAAGATTGCACATTTGACCCATCAAAGATGTACTTCYACTATCCTCAAGGTCACAAGCAACTTCAAAGCTATTGTACAAAATATTTAACAAATTTTCAAATGTAATAACCATACACTCAAACAAAGTTTCAAAAATACCAAATTGCATTTGATAGATGCACCTTTTGGCAAAATGATCAATATCAAAAAGTTAATTTTAGAAGTTGAGTAATAAAATTGCAATCTTCAAGATTTCATAAAAAAAAGGTTTCAAATTTTCGTCACAAYACAATGTTCTGTACTATAATGTACTTCTATTCTTTACAATGTAAATTTTTTAAACATGATTCATATTTGATATGAATTTTCTTCATTTCTCCTTAAAAAATTCATGATTAATTTCATAGTTTCACAAAAAAAAATTGAAAATTTGATGAAATATTCCAAGCATGTGATTTCGTCTCATTAAAAGTAAAAAAAAAAATTTACTCACAAACAGAGAAGAAATGGAGGATGCAGAGTGAGGGACTTTCAAGTTTCATTGCACGGTCATAGGGTCCGTCCTTGGTCATAGGGGCTAAACCCTCCACGCTTCCGCCGCAACAGACGCGCCCAGAGCTTCCTCGCAGAGTCCCCGGAGCCTCCCTGCCGACTAAATTTTCTGCAGACTCCTCTCTTCTTCCGACTTCGTCTAGTCTGCTGCCGACTGTATAGTACGATTTCTCTCTCCCCGTTGCACGTCTCCCGATTTCCGACTTTCATAGCCAGTCACTCTCCTCACCCCACTCAATTCATTCGCACAATGAATCTCTGGAGTATAATCACGCCAAGGCGATTTCAGCAATAGTATTAATGGTTTCAATTTCCACCAATTTTGGAGTTCAGTTGCGAAATCGGTGATCGATTGGGAGCTTCATCGGGGGCAGAGGGCTTCCTTTGTTTCTGAGAATCGGAGAACCTCGGACGTGGTGAAGCGCGCAGGGTTTATGGTTTCATGGTTGCCGCATGCGCATGCGATTTGTGGTGAGGGTCAGTGATCGAAGCTTGAATTAGTGTTAGTGCTTGTGGTAAGCGAATGAGATTCTTTGAGTCGATTTCTATCAATTTCGGTGTTGCAGACATAGAAATTCAGTTTCGTAAGTTTTGATATTGGTATAAATTCTTTTCGTTTTGTATCAAGTTTGGTGGATAAACGCATAGTTACAGTTTCCCGAGGGTTGATGTTAGTGCCGCTAGATTAATTTTAGCGGTGGTGTGAAGGAGTGATTTGGAATGATTTGTTCCTTGCGACCTGCGCAATTTTGATTCTGGAGAGAATTAAGTGGAGAGAGTGAAAGAAATTTGAATTGATATTTTGTAGTTCTGATTYAATCTGTAACAGAGGGCATTAGAAATCGTGAGTTTCACGCTTCGTTGCTCGATCAGGGAAGAAATAAGCGAATAATTCGAGTTGAAGTGAGCTGCTGTGAACTGTTTCCCCTGTCCAAAAGTGGTGTGAAGACGTTTGAGAAACCTAGTTTTGATTAGAATCSTAATTGTAGAGGACGGAGAATTGGAGACGAAGCTATCGGTATCCTGAAATGCCGAAATGCGACACCATCCTCGGCGGCTTTTGCTGCTTAAGTTTCATCTTCCTCCTCTTCTGGACGTTCTTTTCCATCGTGGGCGCCATCCACTACTCCAACTGGTCCCCGAAGTTCGACCTCACCGACGTCCACCTCCGCAGCTTCAACGTCACCTCTTCCGGTGAGCTTTCCTACGACATGGACATCCTCATCACAGCTCGTCACTTCAGCTCCCTCCGTCGCATCGAGCAATTCTCATACGAGATTCGCACTTCTCACGTGGACAAGCGCATCGGCTCCAGCCGCATCCCGAGGTTCCACCCGATTCACAACAAGACGATGACGCTTACCTCCACGCAGTCGGTGAAGGGGGTTCAACTGGGAACTGCGATGAGGGAGGAGATTCTCCAAGGGTTGAATCAGACTGGAAGAGTGGCCATACGGGTTTACATTCAAGGACAGATTTATACGCCGTTGTTCTTGGCCATGAAGACACGAGGGGGGTGGTCGTGTGACTTGATTGTGAGCCCGGGGGCGGAGTTCGGGAAACAAATCTATGATCGGATGTGTTGTAAGAGGTTTCGGTGTCTGAAATATGCCTATGATGGGAATGCAAAGTATTGCTTCGAGCAGGCGCCGAATTGTTGTTTGTTGCCACCGTCAAGCTTGAGTTCAACCATCAGTATTTGCGGGTGATTGTAGGTGGTGGTGGAACTGAATGATCAAAGCTGTCTGCAATGACTGTCCTTCAGTATTACATTTGTATATTGTGGTGCCAGCAACTGTGGTAACAAACTTTAGGAGGTAGGAATCTTTAGGTGGGCTAGATGGATGTTGTATAWATGAGCCTTTCATACATGTTGGAAGCTTATAATAGAATCCTGTTTGCAAGCTTGTTGTTCAATGTCCTCGCAAAAAGCTTAAATTTGGACGAAAAGTGCAAAAAAGAGGGTTTGTCATTCTCTAAGTTGGTGTTTCAAATGTGAACTTTGAGAGTTTGATAGGAAATTAGGAAACAAGATCTAGAAATAGGATTTGAAACAAGAGCTTCTTAGTTCCTCTCAAGAAGAATTGGAGCAATAGTCATAGATGGTGATATTCTAATAAGTGTATCAAAGTGTCCAACCAGGAGATTTGAAAACAAGATATGGAAACTCAACTAGGATATACCAATGTGGCACAAAAGCTGCGACTTCTACACCTATGTGTCATTTCACCATTTGTATCAAAACCTTATTTTGGGGGTTCCAAGAATGTTACATACCTATTTGGAACTTGCGTTTGCAYATTTCTTGTACCTTTGCAAGTTAATCAAGAATTAGGATAACAATACATGCACCAGCAGATCATATTGACAATATCCAATCCATGGATGAAATACATTAAAGAAAATGAGGTCCAAACCACGAGTCCAGTGGTAGAAATATTGAAACTGGTTAGAATAATTCATAAATGTTGTTGGACTAGGTGTGGCCTACAAAGGGAGAGAAGTAACTTTGATCCCAAATATTGGCGTACACAAAGAGTAGC
>VACF01000712.1:17119-40886 GCA_006891605.1 Pleurozium schreberi | reverse complement strand
AAACCTTCAACCCTAAAGAGCGGCGAGAATCAGCCGAGCTCGGCCTAAACCCTCAACCCTCAACCCTAAAAAGAGGCGAGAATCAACCGAGCTCTTCGACGATGCCATGAAAGGGGTGAAATTTTTTGCTGGCAGTTTAGTAAAGATTCAAGCACATCAACTCCAACCATCTACCAGATGGCCAGGGCGAACTGACCCCCTTATTGCCCATGTCAGAAGGGAAATGCAAAAATTGCCCCCTATTTTGTGCCGTGTCAGTTTTGTATTTCTTCACCTTCCCTAGCTAATTCGGGGCCTCTTATTTGAAAATTTTATCATGTGGTAGATAAAAGAATTCCAGTGTTTCCTCTGGGGGTAAAAAAAGGGGAAATAAGGGGTCTGCTTGCCCTGGCTTGTAATAGATTATGTGCAGCACAGTGAACTTTTTACACAAGTTTCTTTTAATGAATTCTACTAGTTATGTGGAAAGACATTGATTTCTTGCATCTCAATGGATTGCTAAAACGTGTTAAGTTGTAAGTTTTCCGCATGGGATACTTTTTGCTGGAAGTCGAGCATTTGGCCAAAAAATTAAAACACACCGTCACATTTCAGACACTTCTTCAGTTATCAAAATGATCAAAAGCAACTCTCACCATAACCAAATTTTGCCAAAATAACAATCAAATTGTTTTTTGTTATGCCTAAATGRGACTTTCMGTGCCCCAACTCTAAATTACACCATAGCATTTGTTGCAGAGGGATATTTCAACTCCACCAAAAAAATAATTTGAGTCTTCCTTTGAAGCGGCCCTGTGTTTCCAAAAGGGGCTGACTTCATCCTCTCCATTCATGCTTCACCTAAAACTCTACCCCTACACAGGCATCTCACAGTTTCACACATTCGTTGCCATATCCACGGGAAACAAAGCTTTACCGAACATGCGAATCCGACCATAGCTGATCTGACTGCCTAATCACAGACCAACTACATACTCTTAGATGTCCAAGTTGAAAATATAATGACCCAGGAAGAGAACATGTGAAGATCAAACCATTGGAAAGTGACCATAACCAAAGGAACCAGGCTACTGGTTTCAGTTGTCCGATTAGCATGACCCTGGCCCTACGAATATACAATGGGGTTAAGTGACAAAGTAACCATTTCTCTGACTTTCCTACTAATGAAGAAATCTGCAACTCTCAACGTCTCCAAGCTGTAATCAGATTGGAAAACTACCTATGCAAAGCCTGGTGAGTTAGTTAATTCCAACCGAGAGACTACCTAGAACATGAAAAAAAAAAAAAAAAAAAAAAAAAAAAACAGCGAATCCTCAACTTTGGAACTAAACTGGGGAACTATCTAAACTCAAGCAATCAACTCCCTGTTCGTACTAAACCAGTCTTCTAGATATCTCAATCCAATCTAAATACTAAACGGTTCTTACATAGCGACTGGCATGTTCTGGTTTGCATCAGTTCCATGTCTCACTATCTTGATAATGACAATATGCTACACTAAAAGTATTCACAAAGGAAGACAGGGAATTCTGAAAATAACCAGTAAATCCACTTGAGAGTCGATCACAAAGGGCATCAGAATAGTATCATCGGTTCGATTCAGAGAGCATCAAAAATAATTCTTCATCGGTTATGGCACCTTTCTCCACTGCTATCTCAAGCGGCGTCTTCCCAGTACTGTCTGATGCACCTGGCTTTGATCCTCTGCATACCAGAAAATTCCCAGGATATGAGAGGACTGAGAGCACTTAATGTTGGCGTTTTGTACGCCAAGGTTAGCAGCTGGGAGTACTCCAGCATTAACTGCTCACCAAGGTATGATAAGGAACGAATTCGTTTGGRACATCCTGAGGGAGGTCATCAATGAGATTTAATGGCGGATAGCAGGTTGATACCATAAATAAGCACAACATGAACCTGTTTCTGTACGTTTCTACTTCCATAGAAAATTGGATAATCTTCATAAAATAAAGAAAAAAAAAGGTTGTGTGTAATTTGTACCTTGTGAGAAGGAGCTTTGCACAAGAATTCCTCCCATTTAAGACACAATGATGAAGAGATGTTCGACCAAGAGAATCAATAGCATTAACTTGTGCACCATGTTGAAGTAGTAATTCAACTAAACTCAGTTCCCCTATCTGACAAGCAACGTGCAATAAACTGCAACCCTGCAAATCTCTCGTGTCGGCAATAGACAACTCGCTAGAACTTGAACCCTCCGTCCGGTCTTGACCTCGCAATGGGCTTGAAATTGCTGAGCGGGGTCGGGGCGCATTGTGAGACGAGAGGAGAGGTCCACTCCAGTTGCTACGAGCACTTGAAGAAACAAAACCCTTCCTTGAAAGCGCACCTGCAAGACTTGCTAGAGGAGACCGAGACGACTCAGTAACACCCATGGCTTGCTCAAARGTTGTATTGACGTTGGCATCTGCGGTAATTAATAATCGGAGAACTACCGGCAGCCTATTACTTGAAACAGCATCCCATATTAGTCGTGCCACTGATGGAGTCCCTGATTTGGTCTTCAACTTCCGTACGAATCTTTTCTCAACATACTGCACAAGCAATCACCGGAGAAATCAAGTTAATCACAGGTCCTGACAAAAATCCAGAACAAAAAAAATTTAGCAAAAATCAAAGAGTAGAATAGACAACATTGAGAGAAGAAGTTTGCTATCAAAACGGGCAACAAATCAAAGTTAAGATGAAACAATCCAATTCTCAGATTAAGTGAGGCTAGTTCATAGCCCTTGTTAGCCCGTAAGTGGAATGAATACAATCCACAGGTAAGTGGTATATTTCAACTCAAAAATGGACACCAACAGCGATTAGTAAGTTATTGTATAGAAGCGAGTTTRCCCTCCCAAACTTGGGCACTAGATTTAAGTTTTACAACAGGTCTCTCAAATACTACAAAGGTCGAGGAACTTTTTCTTACATCCAAATTAGTGAAACACACCAAACATTTCCACACATGAGCATTATTTGGTCCACATGATTGTATCTGGTTGTTTTCAGCCTATCCACAAGAATTCATCTGAGTATAATCATTATTGTATCCAAATGCAACAAATGACGCCTATGAAGCAGAAGTGGTAGATTACTGTCAACGGATCTAACCAGCCAATGAGTTCCAAATAATTTTTTCAAATAACATAATTATTCAACGAACAAATAATCCTGAAAATTCACCTACCAAGCAGCAGACCCTGTGTGCAAAGAAGAAGACAAAATGTAGGTAACCAATGAAATATGGAATGCAGACTCCAATCAACAAAACACGAGGCATGCACGTAATGAAAGACGAGAAGGTGATCCGGAAGAGGGGCATAGAATAAAAGCAACAACAATTTGTCAATTCTGTACCAATTCCTAATAATTGAACAAGCCATGCTCGATCAAATGAATAGGAACGAGGCCAGAAGTCTCGTGGTAACGATTAAATTGCTAAAGCTGGTACCACTAAACTTCCAATAATTCGTTCAATATTCAAAAAATTGTAGCAAAAGAATAGTGCAGAAGATGAACCTCCAACAGCTACACTAATGGGATCATCATGGCCTCCTCCAAAGGTCTCCAGAGCGTTTGCGAAAGCAATGTCACCATCGTGCGCTTCTCCCAGCCCATCCCTGTTGTACAACAAACCACATATTAATAAAAYTTSAAGGAMAAACTGTTCTCTCCCGTTCCCTACGCTATTCCAACATCAGAAAGCCAGAAATGACTCCACTTTCAAAATACATATAGAACAGACTGAACCACACCAATAACTRCTTTGAGCTAACAGGCACTTGTGAGGTCATGGTTGAAAATCATACGTGTACTTGCGACACCCTTTATAGAACCGTTGACATCGCTCCCTCAGTGCCTCTGCACTTTCCTCAAGAGCCTGAAGCTGTCACCCATGATGTTCAAATCAGCACAGAATTTCACATTGAAATTCTTTCGGCATTGTTCTAGCAGCAAGCTACAAAGACCACGAAACTCAACATAAAGAAGAGTCCGTTCCCGCATTTGGAAGGGCTAGCMATATCTTTACCTGCTTCCGAAACATGGGTGAATCGTCAAGCTTGGCGAACTGCATGGCTGCAGGATTGTCAAAAACTCGACGGGTAGAGTTAAATCTTCATAAATCTGCAGYTGGCTCCTAATGRAAGCTAAYCTGYACGCTCAGAGTAGGCAAATTCGTAAAATCAACTTCCGCCTTTATTTTAGATCTCTGTCGCTCCACAGCGCTTTTCAAAGTAACAAACCGCTGACAGCGATAAGCGATARGAAGACRTWAMTGCCGAGCAAAACTGCTGTGAGCACACGTGCCTATGAACAATATTTTGAGCAGTTTCCGTAGTGAACGACTTTATCAAATATCGCGTTCAATGTCCAAGAACCTGCCCCAGCCTAGCATAAAAAATGAAAAGAAGATAAGCTTGCATGTTCAACATAACTATTACAAACTAGGCTGAAAATAGGTGCAGAATAATTCTCACTAGAATGTGATCGCAAAATCGCAAGGACGCCTTGAGACAAAACGGAAAAAAGAAAAAAAACTACATCTAAGAGAATCAACAAGTGTGTAGAACAGAAGAAACCATGGCTGTAGGCCTTCAAATTGATCACTTAAATCACTTCGTCAAATACAATTTAATGGCCAAAATCAATATTATGGACGATACAGGAGTCTTGTACACATGAAGTGCTGGAACGCTAGACCGATCGAAGACCAGATGTTGGCTAAATTTGAAACCAAAATTGACTAAGTTTTCTCCTTTTTTCGGATTCTCAAAACACCAAGCAGTGGATAACACTATAATGATCGGTGTTCGGTAAAATTCACCTCACCCAAGCAAACGTGTCGCATTTCCAGSATTTCAACTGGAATTCGGCACTTCTAGCATTCTCAAATGCGACCTCAGCACGCTAAACAGAATATCCCAGGCATACTGCTTGGAAKTGCAACAATTACTGGAAAATCAGGCTTGCAAATTGCGAAATCTTCATGTGCTTACTAAATACCAATGTGTTTCGAAACCAAACTCCTGAGAGRCCTACAATTTCCTTGAGAAWCATTGAATTCTAAAAGAAGAAAGCGAAAGCGAAATACCTAGTCGGATGTAAAAGATAACCTACAATGAGTGCATTCCAAACCTGCTTGAACGCGATACGGTAGCAACAAGAAAAGACGAATAGGTGCTCYATGTCAACCTAGCAGGCGCTCTTTCATTTCCTCATTCCTWTCTCTATCATGAAAAAATACGAACAGCACGAAAGAAATTTAAAAAAGGGTGAAATCTAGAATAATTCGAGTTTTATGACGAATTGGAGCGAGAACCTCACGCGTGAAAAAGAAGCCTATAGTATCGTGGATCGTCCATGGGAAGTCGGAACCCTAGGTGGACTACTAGCTAAATGATTAGAAAGCGGACTCGGACATCAATGGGGAYAGGGGAAGGAAGTGCAGAGAGGATACAAATAGATACGCTGTGCAACCTAGCATGCGCGGCTTCAATCGCTCATTCCTTTCTCTATCATGAGAATTTGCAAACAGCTCACAAAAGTATGAAATCAAGGAAAAACTCCATTTCATGACAAATTGAAGATCCTCACGCGAGAATAAGGTTCMCGTGACATTGTGAGTCGTGAATTGGAAGTCGGAAACCCTATGAAAGTCGAATCCTTAGAGAGCGCWATCGATGGAGCAAATGCAGAGAGTTTACAAGAGAAAAAAAAGAAAAAAAATGATCAAGAGGAGATGAAGCGTACGATAGGATTGAGTAACCTAATGTCGAACAGATTGCACAGAAAATTCCGCTAGCTTCTGTTCTTTCCTCTGCTGCTCCTTGAGGGCCATCAACGCTTGATCACGAATGACGCCCCGGTGTAGGTTGACTCGTTCTTCCTTTTGCATGGAGTGTACAGAGAAAATGCCAGCCCCGGTAATGCAAAGTACGCCAACTAGGAAACCAATAGCCCCGCKCCTGCTCCCCATTGTCCACTCCACCAGAACCTACAAAATAGACATCGCTCCAAAAAAAWTTCGTCGCAGTGTTCTCTCCACTCTACCTGCTCCTCCGCGTAAGCAATTTTTCCCAAAGACGAGATCGAGCAGTAGGGCGAAATCGACACTTGAGACTTTGGCAACCCCTGAAAGGAGACGACGAGACGGGCATAGGGGACACGGCGATAGGAGCAGATCAATCACGGTCAAAGATCCCACSGAACTTTCCCATTCAATTCATGGAACCAATTCAGTGTTCGTCAGGCTCTCAGGGACCGTCCCCTGGTTCTCCAAATAATAAGTTTGTCATGAAATCTGAAGTTCGGCAGTAAGTAGATATCTTCTACTTTTTGTGCTTCACATAAACTTCTTTGACACAAACTTCAAAAAAAGTTATAGAATGTATATTTTATAACACATTTGTGTTTGTCCAAACCCCTTGGACTTTTAGGGGTTAAAAGAGTCACACAATTTACCCCCCCTCCAAATGCTCCAATATTTGGTTCATTCATGTCATCATTTTTATTGTTGGAATGAGCTCTTAAAGAATGGGGATCTTTTTAGGTTGACTTCAAGGGATTGAAGGGAATTCCCCCTTAATTGTTGTTCTCCCTCTCATTCAAGTACTTTTAAAAGGGCTTGATTGTCCTCAATTGCAATGGACTTTACATAATGCGAGCATTGCTTGGTGCAGTTTTAACATAGATTGTTTCTTCTAACCCCTTTTGTCCAACTTCTAGGAAAACGGTCATGATACAAGTTACATGGTTTGGATGTAAGACAAGTCTACTATAAGTAATAAGAGTGTGGCAAGTGTGCAAGGTATTCCAAAATGTCTTTGAAAACAGGTTCAAACTAACTGAGAGGCTTGAATGTATTCAACTTGTTGTACTTCAAGAAAAAGAGAAACACAACAAGGATTGTAAAGCTATGTAAATCTACTTGAACAGCAATCAAACCAATTTTTGCCACAATGAAGGACACTAATTAGCTAGTCATTTTTCTAGGCCAAGACTCTTTCACGTGTATTGTTGAAGTTAGTGGGTAATTACTTAGGACATCCTCAATTCATCCACTGAAACCACTATATCAACACCACAATGGACAACTCCTAAATACACACTCCCCACTACAACCAATATTGATCATTCTTTATTAATTACCAGACTTACCATTCTCTTTTCCAAACTAGACAAGTTGGAGGAATATGAAGAACCCATGACATGACTCACAATGAATATGAATCCATATGGCAATTATGAATCGGCCTATTACTTCAATGCTAGTTGTGTCTTGATTAATTGTACATAACTTAACTAATTAGCTTAACAACCACTAGCGAAGTGGTTTATTATTGGCAATCTAGTATAGACAAACATGGAGTTTATTAAGGTCCTGTGGCTTTATTAGGTTCTCCCTCTCTCTCTCGTCTTCGAAGTTGCTGATTTCGGAAGCACGTTGTATGAATGCAATGTGAAGTTTACCAAATGCAGTTCGTTCCTATTGTGGTTTGATTGAATAGATGCTCTCTGTTGTCACTAATTGCACTACACTGGAGGTATCCGGGTATGCCATCTGATTTCTCCAAGCATGCTTAAGCAGTTTCAACTAAATTGRCAATTTCATACTGCTGGAAATGAGATTCACAAGCGCTCTTCCTTTGATACCTGTGATCGATTCAGATTTAGGTTTAGTACAATGTGCCATTTTTGCCAAGTTACTGCAATTTCGTTTTGAAGCTTTTGAGATCCCCACAGACGAAAATTCTGAACTCTGTCTCAGGGTCCTCCGTAGCTTCGGAGCAGCGCAAGTAGGGTTTGTGAGAAGACGTCTAGAGTCTGTGGTTGCTATGCAATGCAATCTGTGTTGCGTAGGGTTTAGTAATGGTTTTGCAAACAGGGGTCCTAGCCTTACAGGTTGACGGCACTGACCTACAATTTTCGTCAGGATACGAGAGTCCTCCATACTTTGGATGCAGCCTTCCATAGTTACTGCGTAGATTGCCAGGTTCACTGAAAATTTGGAATGTTTTTTGTTTTTGCAGGCGCTAGAACGAGGAGCTTGTAGCATGGAAATCTCCGCCAAGAAAACCCTAAATGCAAAGCGTGACGACCTTCGAGTAGCACGCACATTGCGAGACAAGCTGGATGGGCTGATCACATCAGGAGCCACGGATCTCGGGACTCAGAGGAAAATTTTGTTACATGTATCAGAAGAATTGGACCTTGCTCTGGCGAACCAAGCCACGACTCATGGATATGATGAGATTTCCGTTTGCACACATTCATGCTGCGTACATGAGCAGGTCTGCCCTCTGGAGCACGCTGCCCATGGAGCTTCTACAGCGAGTGTTTAGCGAAGCTGCCTTTCCCCAACATCTGCCGCCTCAAATCCCTTTCCAAGGACTGGCAGTTGAGCTTGCAATCTTCCTCCTCGGAGTTCAGCCTGGCATTGAAAGAGTCCTCTCCTACGATATTGGCAACAGTCACCCCGGCGGGAGACTCCGAGTTTCTGCTGCATGTTTGGGATGGAAGAAACAATCGGTGGCATGAATTGCATGTCTGTGCTCAAGATGGCTCTGCAAACCGCAGGTGCAGTGCTGGTCTCATTTTTTTTTACAACTTACTCCAGTCTTGAACTTTTGATCGCCGTTTTTGGTAGAGCATTCTAGTCTTTTCCACTGGCATTTTCGGGTGACTTCAACATTCTCGGCTCATCTTAGTATTCTTTGTGGTCCATCCTTCCCTTTTGGCTGATTGTCCCGGAATTTTGGACAGCATGATGGACATTTCATCAGTAGACTGTCAACAGAATTCTACTGATGAAATAGCCACAACACAAATTAACAGATTTCTATTGAAATCAACAGAACAGTGATCGAGACAACGCGACCAAATCAAAAGAATTCTGTCAAAATTCTTGCGTTTTCTACTAGTGTGAGTGCGAGCTTCACTGGAATATTCGACCACAACAAGTTTGAATTTCACCTTGTGGATAGGAGCTTTAGAAAATTTCATCAAAACTTTAAGGTTTTCTGAATTGTGTTGTGGCTAGAGATGATGTTGTTTTCTTGCATCTTTGCAACATTTTGAGTGAAGTGTATCACATAGCGTTAACTGGCATCATGGATTAAGTGCAAACTAAGCGATGTCGTATGTTTTCGTCCATGTGTCTTTTACAATTAACAATTAGTCCTTACCTGTGAATTCAGACTCTAAGTACTGTACAGTAAAATGGTATTATTTGACTCCATTGATCTCCTGGTCATGTCTATATTGTGAGTTCAGACAGATTGTGAATTTGGACTGTGAGATTGTGAGTTTAGAGACTCTTCTCTTTCAGTAAGTGGCAACAAAGTGGAGTTTAAAAATTCAACAAGGATACATATTGTCAAATGTCTTGTCTTTTGTTGAGCCCCAAAAGGTCATCATTTTGAAGTATTATCACTAAAATGTGTTCCATCAAAAGTGCATTGCCCTCTTTTCAATTGACCCTAATAAAACTTCAAACTTGAATATCTACTAGATTAAACGGTCAAATATTCAGAATTTTTTTGAGATACTTGATCACTCTCAATGTGAATCCCAATATCCTATAGTTCCAATATTCTATTTGATCTCAATAAAAAATGAACAAACAAATTGCTCACCTTTTGGGGAGTTTTGGTCCATTTTGAAAGTACCCCACTTCTTTAGGTTATTAAGGGTTGAGGTCTATTATAAACATCAAAAATACAATTTTGAGAAAAAATGTTTTTTTTTTCCATTGAAGATTTTGTGTGAGGATGTCCATTGTAAATCTTGATATTTTAGTATTAATTAAAGGCTCTTAAAAATGAGCCTCACATACACTAAATTGGAGGGGATCACATTGAAAATTCATTTGAAAAAATTTAAAATAGATTTTAAGAATCTGTAAATCAATTATGGTTATGCAAATAATGTCCATTAACTACATATTTTTTTGACCTAAAATTTCAGATTTGACATGTAAAGAGGATTGAAAGACTTTGATTACTTTCACGGCAATTTTGTAAAGTCAGTTGTTTGTATAAAAAAGATCAAATTTATCAAGCTTCGACTTTTTGTTTAGTTTTGAGCAAACTCCCAAGAACTCTAAAAAGGCTTTAGGCATTTAGGAATTAAGATTTTCAAATATTAGAAATTATTTATTCAAATGATCAAATGGCCATATTATTTTGATAAACATCTGTCCAAATAATATGAATTCAATTGGTTTAAAGAATCAACACAAAATAAAAGTATTGCTTATATACTATAGAATTTTTAAAATAAACATTGTTTTCAAATTTCTTCCTCACATTATTACAACGGTTGATTGTAATATAGCTTATAGTCAAATTTGCAAGAAGAAAAAAACAATTATAAAGGGCTTTTGCTCTTTGCAATAGAAATGGCAGTTTTGAGTGTTTTCTAATGAAAACAGGCCACAAGACTTTAGGGGTTAAGTATCAATATCATGTACCATGAATAATGCATTTCTTAATAATAATCGTAGTCAACGTACTAATTTTTTACAAACAGTAGTAGAATGTTGAATTGAGGTGATTTATTTTCATTATTCACTATCTAAATTTGGCGCTAGTACAAAAAACACCTAAAGGCTAGAACTATGGAACACTTCCCTTGTCAATTTTGTGGTTATGGGCACCTTTTGTACCAATGCAAGTTTTCTTGTAACTATTCAAAGTACTTTGAAATGCACTTCCAATGATGGTAATTTCAAGTTCTAATTATAAGCTAATGAAAACATGAATTTTGAATGTATTTGGAGGGCTAATGTGCCATATGTCCATTGAGGGTGCACTCAATTTGGAAGGAAGAAAGAGGAGAGCAACTATAGAACAAATCTCATGATTAGTCCACATTAGGAAAAAATTTAGCCTTCAAAGAGGCCGCAAGTTTTGGTGCAATTATAGATAAAAATAAAAATAAAAAACTATTTTTTATTTTTTCAAATCTAGAATCTGATGTGACACTACTAGTACCACATCAGCGCCACAACAAATTGAATATTTTTTAATATCTTTTTATTCAGTTCTTCAATAATGGCATTCAATTCAGTTCTTCAATAATGGCATTCAATTCAGTTCTTCAATAATGGCATTCAATTCTCAAGTATTGTTTGCAGTAAGATGGTCAACTGCTCAATCATCACAGGAATGACAAACGGATCGAGTCTTCAGAGATTCTCAGATATCATATCTAGAACGGAACTGCAAACGTCAGACTCGGGATCAGAAAGCAGGGTTTCATACGTGCCGGAAGTACTACGGATTTCATCTAAGAACATCAAAGAAACAGTGCAAACAAGATAATAGCAAAATCACTGACATTCGAACCAAAAACCTCCGACAAATGGCACTTGGAGATAGCTGAAGAATAACAAAGATTCATCACCGATATTTGTTCTTCAATCCACAGACCTTTCTGAAGAACTCAAAACAGAACAAAAAAAAAGACGCTCATTCAATCCAAGGATTCTCCCCCTCCAGGATTTCRACGTAATAACTTTGCCCRAACTATCTACAGTTGTCCGCAGTCTTTGATGAGGATGGCTTTCTTCGTGGTTCCACTTGAGGAACCGTACTTCTCGATCTCCCGCACCACATCCAAGCCCTCGACTACCTGACCGAACACGCAGTGCTTGCCGTCCAACCACGGGGTGGCCACGGTGCACAAGAAAAACTGAGATCCGTTCGTGTTGGGACCGGCGTTGGCCATCGACAACACTCCGGCTCCGGTGTGCTTCCTGACGAAGTTCTCATCATTAAACTTGCTTCCGTAGATCGACTCTCCTCCGGTTCCGTTCCCATTGGTGAAGTCACCTCCCTGGCACATGAACTGGGGGATCACACGGTGAAATTTGGAGTCCTTGAAGTGAAGGGGCTTTCCCAACTTCCCCTTGCCTTTCTCTCCGGTGCACAGGGCCCGGAAGTTTTCCGCGGTCTTCGGAGTGGTGTCGGCGTACAACTCCATCACGATGCGCCCAGAAGGAGTACCGCCGATGGAGATATCGAAGAAAACCTTGGGGTTGGGAGCCATCTTGAAAGTCTGAAACAACACGTAAGAACATCAACAGCCCGGATCACAAATAMAACTCGCCACAAACCTGCTCCACAGCCATAAACGCCTCCCTAAAACTAAAATACCATATCATAAGAAACACCATATCACTGTCTCACAACCTCCAAAATACACATACTATAACAAGTACCAGAACCAAACAATACACAAGAACCAAATAAAACTCCTTCTCTCCTCTCTCACAACGCGTCGAAATGCACAAAGAACGCATACATTCAGGATAGACTCGAAACCGAAATGCACAACATACAATCATCAACATGCACATCGGAGCACACAAGAAGATCAATACCACAGCACAACAATCGCTACCTACAAAACTTCACACAAAGACACACGAAACAATCCAAAAACATTCTTAAGAAACTTCCTAAACATTTGAGCCATCCCGTATATCCAACGTCCGCCATACGAAGAGTCCACACAGAGATCGGACAAAAAGTCCATAACTTCCAGCAAACCAAACCAAATCACACCAAATCTGAAAATTACAATTCAGAACGGCGAAGCGATTTGCGAGAACGGTAGAAAGAAAATACCTGGTGAACACAGCGACGAGAGGACAAAACAATCGAGTGCGTGAGAAATGCGGCAATGGCGAGCGTGGGGTTTGAGAGCACTACAAGAGTGCGGCTGCGAGAAGAGCGCGCGGGTCTAGGGGGTTATGTAGGAGAGATCGTGAATGGGGGAACCCCCGAGATGGCCCAGGGGTATGCCACGTGGGCCCTAAGGTTCGGTTTAGATGAAGAAAGTGGGACCCATGGATGAATGAGTGTTGGATGGGGACAAATCCTGTCCAAGGGGCGTCTGCTTAGCTTCGACGCTACTTTGGGGTTTTGCCGATGGAAAGTGAAGGCGAGCTTCCAYTGGGCTGCATGGGGAACCGTACTCACAATATCCGGCCAGGGCAAGGGCAGGGTCATCCTCAAAAGGGCCACTGAGGTATATTTAAGGTGGGTACAACTAGAATCACACTATGGGTACATCTCCAAAGTCAATATGTACATATGTGAAAGAAACAATTTTGGACATGTACTAAATTTATGTTTTTGACTTTTTGTCACTTTGGCATGTGGTATCCAAATGTATGTGAGTTGGAAAATCCTTTCACTTGCCGAAAAATCAGTATGTACTCATTGTGAAAGAAACAATTTCAGACATCTATTATATATTTTTTTACTTTTTGTCACTTTGACATGTGCTATCCAAATGTCTTTGGTGCGTTGGAAAATCCATTCACTCACCAAAAGGTCAATATGTACTCATGTGAAAGAAACAATTTTAAAACATCGACCCAAAAAAATTTGACACTTCCTGACTTTGGCATATGGTAGCCGAATGCCGTGTTCTTTAGTGCGTTGGAAGCTCTTTTCACTTGCCAACAAGAAAAGATGAGAAGTTGACTAGGCACAATAGCAAGAATGTGGCATTTTTGCCTTGTGCATCCAAAATTGCCTTTAATATTAGAAATGGGGGTCCCAAAAAATGATTCTCCATCAAATCTAATTATGTACARATAGTGCATCCACGTACAATAGAATAGTTAATAAGCTATATTCTTTGAAGTAATAAACTTYTCTAAAATAATATTGATTAACCCCTAAAGTTCCTTGACTATGTTCTCACCAAAAATGCTTCAAAATTGCCATTTCTAGTACAATTACCAAATTTTTGAAAAACATCACTTTTTGACACATGTAACCGTAAGATCTTGTAGTAATCTAGTTTGAGGATATGTGTAAAAATTTTCAAAAATTTCCACCATGTAGATTGCAAGATATTAGCATTTGAAGTGGCAAAAATCCCTGCAAAAAACTGGGCAGCTGCACTTCACAAGGTCAGATCATTATGAAAAAATGTCCAAAATGGTTGTGCTTCTTTGGATTCATTCTTCAGGTCAAGTTGGCTACATGTATGAAAATTTTCAGATTATTTGGAGTTGTACAACATATAGGAAAAAAATAGTAAGTAGAAAGAAGTAGAGAATGATTCAAAATACTAAATTGTTAATAAATTAGTTATAAAANTAATAAATTAGTTATAAAATTAAAAAACTCCAATCCAAATGGTTGAATTGTTGTAATAATCAATCTACACCCAATAGCATTATTTTTTTTTCAAAATTATTGAAATTTCAGTAAAATAAAGGACTTCAAAATTTTTTTTGGTGTAGGGATTCCATAACTGCCCGCAAACTAAAAAGCCTCATAACTTTCATCTCAACTATTGAAATGCAATGATTCAAAGCATTTTGAGTACATTATGAATCTGAAGAACGAATTTCAAATTTTTGTTTCTTAAAAAAGTATTTTTTTTAGATCTGCCCAAACTGCCTAAGGTGAGAAACAAACAACATATTGTGCAATAACTTCTGACTCATATTTCCAAATGTCATGAAATTTGTGCATATGAAAGATATTCCTCGTCCCCACATTCCATTAAAATTTCAGCCCTAAATAAGCAAATCTCCAATCACATGTACCTACCCGAAATTTCTATGTTGCCAAAAAAACGCATGTTGGTCCTTTAGGGGTTAATTGTTGGTCATCGACTGACTCACAGACAAACTTCATGAATGCAAATGGCCCTTTATAACSTAATAAACCTATCTAATGTAATGTATTCCACCACTCTTAGATGGACTTCTTCTAGAAGTTCTATTAGAGAAAGATACATATGTAATTGTGCATTCAAATGCAAATATGAATGATGATACTCATTATTCAATCTCTTATGAACATCTTGAGTTGAACATTTGGTATATCATTTCCAAAATTTGACAAGGGTCTCATTTTGAAACTGAATCGATAAATTGGTTAAGGGTCTCTTCATTCGAGTGCATAATGCAAGTAAAAAAAATATTCGTTAAATTGAGACTTTTTGCAGATTTTGAGACAAAATGCTAGTTATTGAAAAATTCATTTAAAAAAAGAGTTTTTGAAACTAAAAATAAATAATGCCCAAATAGTGATCCTATAATGAAATTCTAAAAGTTGGTGTTGTTACTTATTTATAAAAAAATACTAGTAAAGAGATGAAGCGGTTTATCTTCGAGTCGAAGATAAAAATGAGACTGCCAAAAGTCTCAATTTAACGAATATGGCCTTAAGTCTTTTATTATGCACTTAGATGAAAATTTGTTTTCAAAGTGGATGAAGAAGTAAGGTAATTGCACCTCATTGCAGCATATATGTAAAATCACATTATTTAGATTCATATATAAAATGCAAGCTCTTTAAAGTTGAGAGTCTAGGGTCAATTCTAGGATCTATTTATGTCAATTCTTGTTGACCTTTGAAATCTCAATAAGATTCAACAAAATTTCTAATAATTCAATGAGAATGATGTAAGGTGTAATTATCTTAAATTTTTAACATACATCATTTGAATTAAAGTCGGTATAAAAAGTCACTAGTAGAGAAGAACTACAATAGAAAAGCTTGATTCCACAAGTTGTTGTGGTACTCCTATGAGCTTATAAAGTCAAGCTCTTATATTATCAATTTAGTGCCCCAAGTCCTCTTTCTCGCATGTGAATATGTTAAGATTTTTTAAGAAATACTATTAAAACAATAAATTTCCTTAGATTTTTTAGATTTTTTTGTCAAGTCTAATTTAAAGCATTTAATTTAAATGTAAGTAACTTTAATTTCTCAGTAGAGAGTAGTGGAAGCTCTTCAAGACACAAACAATTTTCAAACTAATTTGAAATGAAGACATGTCCTTTACCTGGAAATAATGAAAATTTGCAAAATACAATGAAGTGAAATAGTGACCTTTTTTTTTAATGAGAACAATGATACCTTGCAACATAATTGTTTGTGTTCTAAATAAATACTACAACAATTAAAAAGTTGTACGGATTGTATATTAGCAATATTGCATTGATATACTAAGAAGTTAATGTAACCTATGTATAATTCATGGTATGAATATGTATATTGTTTTAAATATTAGATTAACCAAACTTACCATTTTTGATATGTAATAATGATCTAACTAGTTTCTTTATAGTGCCAAAAATTAGTTTAATATTAGAATATACATCAATAATAAACCCTTAAAAGTTTTTGACTATGTTTTCACCCAAAATGCTCCAAAACTGTTATTTCTAGTACAAGTATCTAAGTATCACATATGACTGTAGGATTTCATAGTATGATTGTTTCAAAAGATGTGGAATTTTTTTTAGAAATTCCCATTGTGTGGATTGCAAGATATTAGTATTGGAACTAAAAAAAMCCTTTTCTTGGCTTTGTGAAAAATTGGGCAGTTGCTCTTCACAAGATTATATTTGTACCAAAAAAATGTCTCAAATGGGAGTTTTTCATTAGAAAAATTTTCAGCCCTACGAAGGGCTGTTAAGACTTCATTTTTGTCACCCCTGCAATGCTAATACAGAAAAATAAAAATAAAAATATTTTTTCCAAAATTAAATTATTATTTTTTTTTTAAATTAAAAATTTTTAAATTAAAAAAAATAGTCAATCTTATGTGGCGCTGACGTGGCGCTGACCAGTAGTACCACGTCAGATTTCAAATTTTTAAAAATAAAAACTAATTTTTTATTTCTATTTTTTTTTGTAATTGCACCATAAGGGTGCAAAACTTGTAGTTTCTTTGAGGACTAAAATTTTTCCTAATGCTTTGGATTCATTTTTAAGGCAAGTTGATTATATGCATGAAAAATTGTAGATCATTTGGAATTGTACAACATATCAAAACAAAATAGTAAATAGAAAGAAGTAGAGAACAATTCAAAATACTAAATTGTTAAGAATTTACATTAGATGTTTCATTAGCCCCGTAGGAGACTGTTTTGGGGGTTGTTCTCTAAAATTATTCCTTGCACAGGGAACCAACACCTGTTAGTCTGAAATTTTCAATTTCAATATCAATTTCTAAAAATAAAATAGAAATTACATGCCAGAAAGTGTAAAAAAATTGAAATTGATTTTTTTTTTTTTTCAGAAAATGATTTTTTTAATATTTAATGATTAATTTTAAAAATTAATTTATATGTATTATCTAATGTGGCAGTCTCTCGGCCACATCAGATTGCCTGCATGGCAGAGTTTCTAGAGTTCCCAACGCGTTCTTACAGCTTGGGAGCCCGCAATCTATTTAACGGTCCAAAAAACATCTAATAGTTATGGAATTGAAAAATTCTAATTCCAATGGTGATGATGTAGTAATAAACAATCAACATCCAATTCTTATTRTTTTTATTGTAAAATATTGAAAATCGAGTTAAATAAAGGAATTCAAAGTATATTTAAGAGTATGGATCTCATAAATGCTTTCAAACTGAACTCCTCATAGCTTTCTCCTCCTAAACCCCTAAAGTCCCATTGCTTCCTTGGAAGACAATGAATTTTGGGCAGACCCCTACGGTCTCAATATTTATCATGATTTTTCAAATTTTTTTGTGAGGATAGGAAAACACATTAGGTTTATGGAAATACAATTTTTATTTCAATTGGTGATCAAGATATAAAGTTATGGCACAAAAAGTACTTTTTCTCGGTGCGGCAAGCAAAAATCATCTCACACAAGAAAAATTTAATAATTTAAAAAAATCATTTTTTTTGTATATTGTGATTTTGTACACATGGGGAGCTTTAATCCATTGATTTCCATYTGGATATGTCAAGTGAAAGTTATGGACAATCTTATTTTTTGGGCAATTAGAGCATCTTTTTTGAAAAAATAACTTATAAATTTCATTCTTGAATGCATTTTTCACAATTTTTTAAAAAACATTGTTTGACAGGCTTAATTTTGCTTGCTGGAATAATCTCACAATTGGGATTACTGTGTTTCAATCCCATCCTAGAGCTATTAACAATTTTGTTTTTTTGTTCAATTTAGAACCTACTTCTACTTAACAGTTTTTTAAAGAATGAAAATCAAGTGTGTATTTTTTGAAATTTTTTTCTTTGACTCTCCACTCAATTTTTCAACAATTTTTTTTTTAATTTAAAGTCTTTATTGCAAAAAAATTCCACAAAGGGAAGTTGAAGTCATTTGAAATTGCAAACTATCCTTTGAAAGGCTTTTTTCTTTCAAATTTGAATGCTCATATCTTTCAATCTTTACGGTCAAACTTCATGAGATGTATACCACATGATCTCCGACAAGTGAAGTATAAGATCGTATGGTTACATTTTGAAAAAAAAATGTTTTTTTTTCTTTCTTGGATGAACGCAACAGAAATGGCAGTTTTGAGTTGTTTTTGACAAAAAGAATGGCCTCAAGATTGTCAAGTGCCAAGTGCAAAAAACATTGCC
The DNA here is from genome assembly GCA_006891605.1 of Pleurozium schreberi. Classification (NCBI taxonomy): domain Eukaryota; kingdom Viridiplantae; phylum Streptophyta; class Bryopsida; order Hypnales; family Hylocomiaceae; genus Pleurozium; species Pleurozium schreberi. The sequence continues at coordinate 22,494 of VACF01000712.1, read as the reverse complement.
AAGTGCAAAAAATTCAACAAGGAATTAAAAATGAAGAAGAAACTATTGTAGTGTAATGCCAAGCTAAAGCAAGTGAGAAGACACATTCAAGCAACTAAATGCAAGTATTTCTCCCCAAACAAATATGTGCTATTTTTGTACATTTCTTTCCATACGATCTTACATACAACATTCTGTCCAATCTTAACTCTTAAAGGACCCAAGGCACATTTAGGGCAATTCTTGTCAAAACTTGCCACTGTTTAGGACAAAAAGAAGAAAATGAAAAAATAAATGTATTTTTTCAAAATTCCACTGTACAAATTTGTACGTACTAGGCTTCCTTGGAAACATATAAAAAAACTTTTTGAATATTTAACCGCATGGATTGAAAGATTATAATGTTTGAGATTAGGTGAAATTTTTTATTTCAACCTTGATCAACAAGCCCTGCAAACTTTAACGTCATTTAGAATGAGACTTTTACACAAAACATGGTTATTTTTTGACATATGCATCTTGTATTATGTAAGCTACATACTCAYTAAATTTCAAAATCATAAGAAGAGTTTTGCACATGCTACCTGGGGTTGCCTGAGCTGCCCGCAAAGTTCAAGGCAACATAACTTTTGATCTGGGCACCTAAATGGGAAAAAAAAATAGATTTTCTACTAGGAGGTACATGGATACATGTTTTTTTTCCAAATTTCATGAACACCCAACCCAAAATGACTTCGTAGGAACCTACCCAAGATTTCTTGTGTGTATATTGAATGGATAATTGGTCCTTTAGGAGTTAATTCGTTGAAATTAAATATTAAAATCCCTATGTGACAATCTTAGAATGCTCTCATTCCTACATCTACATGTCAACATTCTACTAGATATAAAAAATGAATTATTGAGAATGGTGAATTCTAAAAGTCCATTAGATTGCTTTTACTATATGTTTCAATTTTGTTTGCCAACATTACTTTTGAACTTTTGAACCATTGCGCAATATTGCCAAAGTAGCAATGCTGGAAACAAAAGAGAGACTATTAGGTCGATCGATCTGTTGCGCAGGAGCGGATCCAGGCGCCGTTGCAGTGAGTGGAGATCTATGGTCTTCGCTATGCAATTCAGTTAATTGGCCGCAGCTTCTTCTTGCATACGGTCCAACCTGCTTTTTCTGATCCTCCAGCCGAATTCATAGCAATTGCAACCCACAAAACCCTGCAGCAATCCATATCGGTCCATACAATTGATGACGAAGGCAAATGGACTTAATTACGAGYTAAACATTGTCTGGGCGAACGGCACCGGAATGATGGAACTTGCTTACTTTGCGATGTAGCACTTGCAACTAGAATTAGTTCATTTCTTTTCTATTCGCAGGAGCAACCCCGCGGGGCACCAAAGACGCACTTCCCATGCTATCGTGCTTCCGAATTACAGAAGACGTCGTCCTCAGGGGTCTGCTACCGCTCCTACCGCAACACATGGGTAGTTATAAATGTAAACCTTGGACCATTTTTTTTTCTATTTCATTGAAGGTTAAAAGGCCATATTCGTTATGTTGAGAGTTTTCACAGATTTTGAGACAGAATGTTAGATATTGGAAAATTCATTTAAAAAAATAGTAATTGAAACCAAAAATAAATAATGCTCAAATAGTGATCCTATAAAAAAATACTAGTAAAGAGATAAAGCAGTCTATCTTCAAATCAAAGATAGAAATGAGACTGCAAAAAGTCTCAAATATGGCCTTTTAAGACTCAATCATCAATGGTTGCATTGATTAAGTGACTGGGTTTCAAATTAGTTAACGCGAACAGAATTTTGAATATCCTGATTCATTCATTCAGAAGTTTGGGTCAACACCATTTCATTGTACTCAGTCTGAACGCACCATCTCGCAGTCCGAATTCACAACTTGTCTGAACTCAGGAGTTCAATGGAGTCCATTACTACCATTTTTTTTGTACTCACAATCAGAGGCCTAATTTGTAAAAGACACGTGGACAAAAAACATGTTAAGACATCTCTTCGCACTGAATCCATGCGTGAAATTTCGCATTACAGATCGCATGAGCCCTTTTCAACTGGGTTTTGAAAAAGTGTCAGGATGGCGATCACTTGAAATTTGGTAAAGCATTATATTTCCTCATACATCCGATTCCTACACTTTTCACCCAAATTTTGGAAATACCATCCATATTTTTAACAGAAATATAAAAATTTCTGGCGAAAAACGAAAAAAGATTCCATTAATCTGGCAAACAGTGCAACATTTATTTAGAAATGGTGCAATCTGGCACCATGGTGCCCAAATCAAAAGGTCTGCGAGTCCGAACTGCTTGCAAAGATGTAATTAAAAGGCCACTGACATCATCTCTAGCCACAACACAATTCCGATTTCCCTCTGAAAACCAAAAAGTTCTGACGAGTTCCAGTGAGTGAGAGCTTCTAAGCAGTTTTTTTTTAGGCAATTAAATGCCCAATTTCTTCAAAAAAAAATGGCTAGCTTCAAGCCTATAGGAAAAAAAGAGGGTATATGAGGGGGAAAATGCCAGATAGAAATCATGGCTTTGTACACTAATACCACAATGCTTCCTAAACCTCATTTCATTTATCATGCAAAGCCAATACATACAAAAATTGCATACAAAAATTACATATTCAAAATTACATACTCTAAATTGGCCTCTTTCATTTAAAGCCCTACAAGTGACTGAGCCACACAACTTAAAAGCTCTTGAAAGGGAGGCCACCTAACCATTTGTCCGAAAACCAAAAAAAAACCCTGCTTCTAAGTTATCTATCCACAAGGTGAAATTGAAACCTGTTACGGTCGAATATTCCAGTGGAGCTCACTTACCACCTTCGGGGAGAAAAGGAACTCTGATCTCGAAGGAAACGGAGGAATTGCATGCCACTCACACGTCGCCAAATCGTAAATCCATTGCAAGCTCAAGTTGTGGTCGGAGAGGCATCGATAGTTTCTCGTAACAAACACAATCAGGAAGCCACTGCAAGCATGAATCCTGCCAGTGACATTCTGCCGCCAAAAATCCCCTGGAAAACAACTGTGCCTCTTCTCCTTCACCCATGATGTTGCATTCTCTGGAACCCAATACTCTGAGATAAAAGCTGCGTTCTCTCTACGATCCAAGTACAGTACAAAGAGACGGGCCTTCATGAGCGTATACGAGATCACCTCCTTCCCCAACCACTTCTCCTGATCCTGTCCGAAGTCATAGTACTTTCCGTCACGGCAGTCATATGCGCAAGGACCTAATTTATGTAGGCTCCAGATTGAGGTTTGGTTCTGAATCCAATCGTGTGCAATGCCAAAAATGCGACCCAGYGATGGCTTCGGCTTGGTCCACTGTTGGACCTCGGAGTCGTACACTTCTGCTTCCACCGGCGGAGTTTGCTTCACTACGATGACCTTGTAATGATACGTGTCGCGGTCCACGACGATCTGCATCATTGTGAGCTCCGAGTACGCCAACGAGTTCAAAATTGGGAGTCGATTACAGACTCCAGTCATTGGATTGATCACAAATATATGGTTCAAGKTTGTTCTGGAGTCCTTGTCAACGTAACACACCAGTCCTGCATCCGCCACGCCATTCATAAAAGACTCCTTTCATGTGGAAAAAATTAAAAATTAATTTTAAAATGGTGCAATTTGGTCCTGTAGCGCCCGCCCCAAAAGGGTTGTATTGATTCTTCATATTCCGCTAAYTTGTTTATTTTGGGAAGGAGAATGGCAATGCAAGCCTAGGAATATACTCAATGACTGATACCAATTGCATTGTGGAGATACTACATCAAGTTGTTGTTCTATCTAAGGGTTGGATTTGGTGTTACTAGGATACAAATTTTTCTAAAATTACCAATGTGCAAGGATTTCAGGTGGTTGACCCAGTCAAAATTGCATTGGCTTCAATTTTAAATTGGATTTGCCTAAATGATATCACGGATTTTAAGAACACAAAATTTTCAAAAAATCACCATGTCAAGAGAACCTCATTTCAAATTCATTCCAACAAATTCTACTTCAAAATGGTAATATTTTGCTTGCTATCAAATTTCAAAGGAAAATTTTCCCTTTCAAAATTTATAAAATTAATATTGGTGAATCTAATTGTATGTATGAAATCTACAACTCTTAGTCTACAACTATTATTTGTATATCAATTCCAAAATATGCTTCCAAATAACACTTTGTAATGATTTTTTTCAAATCATTGATTTTGAAGATGAAGCAGGGCATTTAGGGATTAACTAAGGTAGAATGACCCATTGTCATTCTTTTGGTCACATATCTAGATTGATTTTTTTATTTTTTATTTATTCATTAGTAGAATGGAAAAGTAGAGGTTTTTTCACATGCATTTCAATAAACTAATTTTGCAATTTAAAAGAATACATTATAGGTGGTCAAAGCAAAGCATAAGGCTTGTCATTGTCTTCCCTAGGGAGACTTTTCTCATTCAATTTTARGTTTAGTGAGATTCTAATGTGATTCTCTTAACTCCTTACAAGGTTGCAATGGTAATTCCAAAGTGTCCTTGAAGATTGTGAATAATAAATGAACCCTTTAACTTTTATTTTTTTTATCTTTGAATGTTTTTACTATCTTTTATTACTTATTACTTATTTCTGACCACCAAAATATTGATCAATAAACCTAGCATTCATTTCATTCACAACATCCATAATTTGGCTAATTYAAGACAACAAATTTTCAAATGAAGTCTTATAAATGTGAAACGTTGATTTTCCAACAAATTTTCAATGAAAATGAGATGCTCAAGATGTAGAGTATGGAACAAGTAAGCCTCAACCGATTCACATTGATTCCTATAAGTAACACAAAATGACTACTAGATGAAAATAAAATGCAAAGAAAAATACTCAACGTGTGCATTGTTTCATGCTTACTCGTATAGAGCTTGCTTGGACCTCAACTCCCTTAAAACAAATTTCTCAATAGAGCATCACCAAAAAGAAAGAAAACTCATGACAAACTGAYGACAAGAAAAGAACTAATCTACAAACAACAATTGTCTGCAATGGACACCAAGTAGTCAAGCAAGCAAGAGATTGAGAGTTATGACATGATTGAGTATCTTAAAGATCAAATGAGGCTCCAAATAAGGTGCCAATCCAAATTCAAAATGTGAAGGTAGGTTTGAAGGCATTGGACCTACCGTACCCAAAGATCAAATTTGGCAAAAAGGTGCTAAAATGAAATTTYCACGTTAGGTTTTGACAAGTCTACATCACCTTGTACCAATCATTAGATGCCATGTGGCATCTTTGTTTTACAAAAATGTCTTAATTTATGTTGAATCTTACTTTCTAGTAGTGTACTACAACTTTGAAACCAACCTCARWYCMAA
>VACF01000712.1:0-17077 GCA_006891605.1 Pleurozium schreberi | reverse complement strand
AACACCCTAGCCACTTAGTAGGTTGTCAAAAAAWGGAYTTGCTTGAAATAGTGKATAGAAGAGRACAASRTTGCARCAATAGCCACTAAATATCTTATCCCATCAACTCTTTTGTTAGGAAGATCAACGCTTAAAATGGTTTTTGTACTTGTGACCTCCAATCTCGACAACCCAACATACTACTTGTGATTGAAGTTACAAACCCAATTTCAACCTTGTCAACCCCAAATTCACTCTAAAGTTAGTCATGAATGCCAACCCTCCACAATTTTCACTACATTAGGATGCAACATAGCCCAATTGGGCCCCAAAGTAAGGATCACAATTGGACATGGGATGATTTTGGATTTGTATACCTTAGTGTGTCATTTCCTAAGTCCCATATAAAGCTACATCGTACTCATGCATACAATATATAATGAAATTCTAGAAGCTCTATTAATTAATATAAAAAGTACGAAAAGTCCAATTTATAACTGGGACTCTCAGGAGAGAAGAAAGAAACTTCATGAGAGTACCCAATCTCACTCTAATTAATTTGAGACCCCAAACTGGCATGAAAATTGACAAACTAAGCATGTTACAAGATGTTACAAAACAAAGCTGAAGATTTTTTGAGGCTCAATAACGAGCACCAGTCTTCCGCTGATGGACAGCTGTCAAGGCTTGAGTATCCTGCAAGTTATCAAAAAGGTGGATCAATAACTAATTAAACAACCCCTAATTAAACGACCCTAATTGAACGACCCTAATTAAACGACCCTAATTAAACAACCCCTGGCCAAAGGATTAAAACTAGAATATATTAATGCAACCTTGATGTCCATTCCATAGAATCCAACTTAGAATCCTAGATTAGTGCAAGCTTTAATATTTAGGAAAGCTGGTAGAATACAATCTAAAAAGTGAGGTTGTCTTCTATAGGTGTATACATGGCAAGTGCGTGTAGGTGTGCAAGGGTTGTGATTGGCCCTGGAATTCCAAAGCCTACTCACGGACCAAAACACAAGCACCTTTTTACAATGTGCACCCATAACTACATTTCCCATCTAAAGCCAAGATTATGGCAATTATTGTAGTAGCACTAAGTAATGTAAACCCATAATTAGCATTGCCTCAAATGTGACACCTAGATTTGGACCCCAAAGCTGTCACTTGTTGTCCTAGATATTGATTACACAATCAATACATGTGGAAGTCTGAGAGCCTATTGTTTTTTTTTTGTTATTTTGGTACATCTAGAGACAGTACTTTGAAAGTTCATAACTTATTCATACTGTGTCCAAATGATGCATTCTAAAGAGCATTGGAATCCTCTTTCAATTACCCATAAGATCAAATAAAAATAATCTAMATTCAATAATGATTATACTCAACTGTAATTAGTGTTGATTACAGGTTCACAAACAATCTGCAATTTTTCCTGCTCCATTCTGCAAGTGAGAAACCAAGAGTCTGTACCTCGAGTTTGCCCGCATCCACTGTGGCATAGAGCACCCAGTGGTCTCCCGTCTCAATTCGACTCTTCACCGARCACTCCAGCCACGCAATCTGTCACCCAAAATTTGCAAAGAATAACCATTCCATGATTTGCAAAGAAGAGAAAAAAAATTTAAAGCTCTAAAACCAAGATTAGCTTGTTGGTGAAGAGAAGTTGATTAGCAGGATCATATATGCACATGCTATCAGGCCATCTCGGAGTGGGAGTCAGAATAAACTTCAACTTGTGTCCTGCTTTCACCAGATAAGCACAATTAATGGCTTACAAACTTTCAAACCCATCTTAAACTTTTTTTTTAACCCAAAGACCTCAAATCCAAAGCAGCAATACACGTATCCAAAAAATCCCAAAAGAACTTACACACACGCACCTCCTCCAAGATCTAGGCAATCGTCTCCCTTCACGACCGTGATTTTATAACATTTTCCTAAGAGATCGCCAGGAAGGGAGCTTTTCAATTGTTGCGCAGCCGGATTGGAACAGAAAATTTCAATTGGGCTACCTGCAAGGGGYCACTCGATGTACATATCATGTACCATGTGAGAAAAATCTAGACTTCTGAATTATAGAACCGACGGACATAATAAAAAATAAAAAAAAGTGGAAACATAGAAGAACGTCCACAAATACAATTAAAAATTACAAGTACCGTTTTCAGGTAAAGCCTCCGCCAAACAAGTCAAACTTTCCATGCGCTTGGGACTGACGTGGCTAATAATCAAGTAGCTCAAGTCTTTGAGAGCAATCGTGGACTTCAAAGTTTCCACCAAACCTTTGGAAAAGGCTTGGTCCGGAATATCTATCAACGCGGCATGGGTGCCTCCCCTAATGAGGTATGAGTTATCAGTTGTTCCACGTTTAAGTCCGTATTCAATCTGCATCACAGGCCGGAAAATCAATTGAAAATCTMACTCCACACTCAAAAAAAAATGTCCGTGTTGTGATAGCCTCAATTACACAAACTGGAGCCTCTTCAATATGACCTTCTCAATACAACAAAATCTCCAAACACACGCTTGGCACACTATCCTTGATTGTAACACATACCGGGTCACACAGTCAAACGATTTCATTGCAATTTTTTACCCTAAACCGGCAGAGAATTCAATTAAAAAGAGTCAGGAGTATGAAGGTATGKACACCGATAATCAACACTGCCCAGAATGTAACACCTGCATTTGAAATGGAATGAACCCCAAAAGCTTCACTCTTATAGGTATTGATTACACACAAGATGTACAAAGTCAGAACAAGAGGGCCGAGGAGAGACTAATGTCGAGTTTTGGGTACACCCTACAGACATACTTTGAAAAATAATACTTTGAAACATACTGTCCAGATAATGCAAACTAAAGTGCGTTGGACTCCTCTTTCAGTTGCCAATAAAATCTAATAGAAATCATTTTTGTGTAATAATGATAAATATGCTCAGTTGTAATTAGTGACGATCATAGCTGTGCGCATACCGAACGTGACTTCTCCTACTCTTTCACCCCCATTCCCAAAGAGAGAAAAGGTAAACAAACCTCAAATTTCAAACGTTCCAAGCTGCAACTTCGTAAGCTGCACGTATCATCGGTGATTTTCTGTACTCTTACATCCGTCTCCTACACAGGTTCCAATTCACACTCTGAATCTCCAAAAGGGGAAGAGAGAGCTCACCAATTTCTCGAGTATACCCCCGAACAATACATTGACACGAGACACCCTAAATGCAAACAATCCACAGAACAACCCCTAAAACTCTCCAAAATGCGCAAATCAAACCCTGGAATTACTCTGACTGACTACCTGTTTCGGAGGTGCAGGAGCTGATCCTTTGGCAGTTGATGTCGAGATCGCATTCGCAACAATCCTCAGTTGGCCACACCTCCTTCTCACATCCATAACCTGATTTTCCTACAACCAAATCGATTGCAACCCAGAATTAAACCCTCAAATCGATTGCAACCCAGAATTAAACCCTCAAATCGATCGATTCGCTGCACAAAACACATTGCAAATCGGTGAGTAAGCGAAAAATTTACCTGACTCAGTGGGCAAACACCAAGTGGCAAGCCCGTGAACACTGATGGCTTCCCCAACCCAGCCACCGAGCTCAAGCGCGGCTGCAAACACACGAACGGCTTCACCGCCATCGCCATCTCCATTGCAGCAACTCGTCTGTCACCTCAAACTCACTGATCCATTTTCTAACAATCCCAGCTCACTCAGGCCTCTACTCCAAATGCTTCGCAGAAAAAACAAAGCTCCAAATCTAAAGCAAAAGCTCCAATTCTACACACAGCTTTTGAATCTATAGGACATTCGATTGTGGGTTGTGGGGAATGTTTGTGAGGATTGTTCACAGTCAGCAAAGGAGAGAGATATTCGGAAATTTCATGCAGATTTGGAATGAGGATGCGCTCAGTTGCAGATTTGTGATTGAGTAAAAAGGAAAATAAAGGACTTTAAAGTTTTTTTTGGTGTAGGGATTCATAACTGCCCGCAAACTAAAAAGCCTCATAACTTTCATCTCAATTATTGAAATGCAATAATTCAAAGCTTTTTGAGTACTTATAAATCTGAAGAACAAATTTCAAAGTTTTATTTCTAAAAAAAGGGATTTTTTCAGATCTGCCCATAATGCCCGAGTTGGAAACAAACAACATATTATGCAATAACTTTTGACTCATATTTCCAAATGTCATGAAATTTGTGCATATGAAAGATATTCCTCCTTCCCACATTTTGTTAAAATTTCAGCCCAAAATATGCAAACCTCTAGTCACTCGTACCTGCCCAAAGTTTCTATATTGCCAAAAAATACATGTTGGTCCTTTAGGGATTAGGGTTGTCCAACACAATGAACACTTATTCAATGGTCGAAATCAAGAAACAAAGCTTTTTAGTGGGGGTGTGATTTGGAGTTTTTAGTAGGACAAAGGGTGTAAATAAGTTAGGTGTGTATAGTGAATTTTTTTTACCGTATTTTTCCGCAAATATTTGATGTTGCCTTAACAACTGCTTTGGCCATTTTTGATGCCTTTTTCATGTATTTTTAATCTTTTCCTTGAAAAAATTAATAGATAAATGAAACTTCATGGAAAATTTCAGAAATTGAATGGATCTATGTCAAAAGAGGGTAGAAGTCAAATAAATGGTATAGGTTTTTGACTTTGGAGTTGGTCTTTGGAGGCTTTCCACTATGGCAGGCCAAAGGCTCCAATTCCTATGTTTTATTGCAAATTCATTGCACCCATTTCTTTGAGCTCTCAACAAAATTTGGCCACTTAATTCCATGGCCTATCAATTTAGATGGCCATAGTGTAAAGTGGCACTTAAATTTGTGATAGGATTGGATTTGCTTGATGACACTATGCTTAAGAACTCACATTAATTTATTACGCTTGTGGTGTCCAGAAAAGATAGGACGTCCCACCTCCATCAACCTTCCCTTCTACCTTTACTACCCTACCCATCCCTTTCCTTCCAATGTAGTCTTTTTGAAATAAATGAGATTTGGACTACATTGGATTGAGTTGGTGACTACAATCAATGTCTTTGTTGCGATTGCTTTAGGTGAAAAATATGACCATTACCAATACACTTTTTGTTGGTTTTGGAGTAGTGGTTGGAGCCATGATGGCCCATGATGGGCCATATGCTTCAAAATTTCACAATAAATTTGTACTTTGTCAAAAAAGTATAATTTCAGTTGCCCTCACAATTTCTCACACTTCTCTATACACGTGGAAATTTGATAAAATTCAACAATGGCATGAGGGCAAACTCCTAATTCCACCCATGATGGATTGTTCTACCTTACATCTAGTTATATATTTTTTGTTCCTGTCAACTTCCTCAAATAACACAATCAATAGCTGAAGTGATCTTTTATAATTCTAGTTCATGCTTCAAATGGAATTTTTTTTGGCTTGCATACATTAAAGGACTCAATCTTTAAGTTGCACAAGAGATTAAGAAGGAAAAGGGAGGTAATAAGAAGAAATAGAGAAAAGACATCCACATCCAAGAAGTAGAGTTCAAAGTGTTGCTCATGTGGTAGATTTTGTAAATACTATATTTTTAAAAAGTAGTGAATTTCCTCAAATTTAGCTAGAATTTAGACAACAATTTCAAAAGCTTGTCTTGATGTTCACTAATCAAATTGCCAAAAATAACCAATTACTATTTTTATTTGTTGAAGTACCAAATTTATCAAACCCCAAATGCTAAAATTCTTGTTTGTTTGGCATTTGTGAAGTCAAACCTACTTAGAACAAGAGTAATGGAAAAAATTGAAATAATTTTTTGTAATAAATACAAATCTACTAGTTGTGAATATTGTAAAAATTCTTTAGTCATTTGGTTAATTAAAGAAAATTCCATGGGGCTTTAATGTCAACACAAAAATGTGTTTTGCAATAGYTAAACCTATTTWYGACTTCTGTTTGTTCCATCCTTTGWAGCATTCTAGGTGTTTTTACTTGAATTTCAACTCAAATATAAAATGAAGTTGACTAAATCTAGTTTTGAAACCAATTTATACTTCTCAAAATGTTTCTAAAATAATTCAACTTATTGCRACTCCAAGTTGGATATTGTACAATTTGAATTCATTGTAATTAAACCAACTACGTAGCAACCAAATTGCACGTGAGACGGTGTGATTTTAGAAATTGTGATGAAGAAAGAATCAATTCAAATTGAATTATCACAATATAAAGCCCTTAGGCCCGATTGATGACCCAATTTAAGGATCTAACCACTACTACTTGTTTCATTTTTATATTTTGAAATTGAGTCAACATTTGGGCCCTAATATAAACTAGCCTTAGAGTTGTGGTTTAGTACCAAATCCAAACGGACAAATTTTTGGTAGTGCTTATTGAGCATTAACCCTTCTACGCTACGGCGGACGTTTTGATGATAGAGAATCAAACTATGTAGGACAAAATTGCAACTTTTCATCCTCGATATTAGGAGTGGAAAGGGAAGATCTTTTCTACTGTTCTACAATGAATAGGGGTATTAAGGGGACCCATACTAATTAATTGACATTTTGCATTATATAAATATCTACCTGTGGTGTACACCAGCCCTTTTTTTTGGGCGAAATGGAGCTAGAAAGCACCATTTCATAGTGAAAATCTTTTTTTTTGCCTGAAAAAAGTAATCCTTTCGCCAGAAAAGTTTCAATCCAATTTAAAATATGGATGAAATTGTCAAATTTGGATGAAAAAGTGTATGAACTTGATTGAAAAGTGTTTTATGGTACAAAAAATGGATGTACGAAGAAATAAAATGCTTCACCAAATTTTAAGTAATCGCCATCCTGGCACTTTTTCAAAAAAAAAAAAAAAGGGCTGGTGTACACCAACAGTGACTGAAGTCTCCAAAGGGTGTACATCATGTTTCAAACATCTACAATTTCTCTCATTTAGTCCCCTTAATTGTTTGGTCCCCTTAATATCCCTATTCAATGTAGTACTTTGACTTCCAATGAGGATATTTGGCTTTTCAAAGTAGATGATGTCACACGGTATTAAAAATGCATGATTTCCATTGCCACCAGTCTGTCTTTTAAGGGTTAAACATCTACTTATTACCTACACCAAATAGGAATTTTAATGGTACCCATACAAATTAATCAACATTTCACACTATATAAATATCTACCTTTGCTGTAGAAGTGCCTGGTGGTTGTACATCATGTTTCAAACATCTACAATTTCCCACTTCCCACAGTAAGTCCCTTTAATTTTTTTGGTCACCTCAATACCCCTATATAGTGTAGATTTTTTGGGAACTACCCCTGGAGTGTGACGAGCGGGTATATGGGGTTCACGAGGGTATCAATATCTGACCGGGCAGTCACTACTGTAGACCTTGTAGAGAAATTCATCACAGCGACGGAGACGTTCATCCGTTTCCCGCAGGAGCAGGGAACACAAAACCTTAGGGTTGCGACAAGGAGCGCTCTTTTGGGCGCGCACACTCGTAGAATTGCAGCCGCAGCAGTAACTTAGCAGCGATGGCGCCATCCGTGGTTAGCAACGGCATCGCCGTGGGTCTTCACCGAGGTCACCAAGTCACCAAGCGCGACATCGCCAAGCGCCCCTCCGCCCACAAGGGCAAGCTCGGCAAGCGCACGTCGCTGGTCCGCAAGCTCATCCGCGAGGTCGCCGGCTTCGCCCCCTACGAGAAGCGCATCACGGAGCTGCTCAAGGTATAAGAGTTTGTTGCCATTAGTTCCCCATACTTCTAGCTACTAGAGGCGGCAACAAATGCATTGGAAGTTCAATCGCATTTCATTGGGTTTGCTGGAAGTTGGGCTAGATGTCCCTTTCCTAGATTTGAAGCTAATTCTCTAAAATGTATTAACCATCTGAATAGACCCAGTGCCCAAGACGCATGTAGGGTTGACTAAATTAACAAGGTTCATTTGAAAAATTTGTAACATTGGTGCCCAATAACTTCAATGTTTGGGAAGTCTGTGTAGCGCATCAAAGAACAATAACAGCAAACGCATCCAAATTTGATTTCTTCCTTGAAATAGATCCCTCCAAAAGAACCTCCAGTCCCTCCAGCTTTGTGTTTCCGCTTTGCATGAACTGGAGCCTAGGGGGTTGGCCAAACATACAATTTCCTAAATTTTTTTAGTGAACCTTGCCTAGAGGTCTTGGTCAGTAATGGCAACTGACTCCAATCCCTATTGAGCAAAACAAAAAAAATGCAACAAATGAGAAGAGTTATATGGAGGAGGATAGGCTTTGTTTGGGATGCCATGGTGAGCTATTGTGCAATAAGATATTGTAGATTTGGAGCTTCAAGGTGAAATGAATAATGGCTACAAAAGAAACTATATGGAAAATTTTCATGTTTGCATGTTCATTTTTTACTTCTAAATGTGAATTGGTTCATAACCTTGCACCAATCGCATCAATTACCCAATGACCAATGTCACATAACCTTGCATATAACACCTTAAGTACCAAGTGACTAGGATTGTCATATGAACTTGCACAAAATGCCGTAACACAAAACACACTAAGGAACAAGTGACCAATCTTGTGACATAAAGTTGCACAAAATGCACTAAGTACCAAGTGACCAAGCTAGTGACATAACCTTACAAGATCACATTAAGTACCAAGTGACCAAACTAGTCAAGTCATTGAAGTACAAAAAGTCTTCAATATATACTTACATGGACTTTATCCGTTTCTTATAGCTCTTGTGTAGCTCTTGAAAACATTTATAATGAAAAAAAACATTGTCAAGAGCAACTACAGCGACAACTTGGCGGTTCATCTTTGAGATATCCCGTAATGATGAGATAATATGCACAACCTTCGAAGTCCTGCTACCAGGATTTTTGAGTAACACAAGCTCTCATGTGTCAGGCTAGGTCGTAAATAAAACGTTCAAACCACTGGCAGCCAACAACTTGAACCACATAAGCCTTTGAGACCTGATTTGAACGGCTTCACCTCCAAACGTGTTCAGAATAAAGTGGTTGCAAATGTTCACTAGTCAGAAGAAAACTGCACCATGCTCCAGAGTATTGATACCCTGAGAATTTCATAATTTCCAACAGATGAGATTCTCAACAGAACATAAACTTTAAATACACAACCTAGGCTAGAGGTAATTGCAAAACCTATAGAGGTAATGCAACACCCTAAAATCTTACACAATGAGTACACAATGATTTTGACCACCTTGGCATTGGAACCCCTGTAGCACTTGCATATGACATCCAATTAATAATGTTCTCTGGTGCGTTGAAATCCTCTTTAATTTGCTAACAAGAATATTTAAAAGGTTACCATTCTTATAATCGTAATTATGCTCAGCGCTTAAAAGTGTCGCATTTTGGTGAGGTTTACGTCAAAGAATAGAGATGTTAACTCGATTGCCAAAACAAAACACAAAATTAATTGTAGAAGAAATCTAAAAGTCAACGGATACCTGCTACACACCATGCGCCACTGATTGGTGACAAATTCAATCTTCCAGCTGGCGCTCCAGCTCCTCAAATAACGTCCCAGTCGAATGGAATTTGACGCGAACAGGCTTTAATAACAATCTTGTGCATAAGCAGGTTGATCCCGAGAGTCATCTAGCTCCTTGTRATAGCTACGCAAATCATACATGTCCGCGATGTCCACCAAGGTTCTGCAGCGATTCAAAGCCTTGCCCTCCGCAAATTCCAAGCAAGAGTGATGCATGATCATCTCCTTCAACGTGTGCTTTGTCCACTTCACATCGTGGTCCCATTCAATACACTTCCGAACATACTCCTTCTTCACATCCTCCCAGAACAGCGTTCCCTCGGGCCGGAATAYAGACGCATTCCACATGGCGCCTCTGGCCACCATCACGGACGAGGCGCCGGTCGCGTCCTTGACACGCTGAAAATCGGAGTACTCAAAMACATCCCCATTTGCTATTATGGGGATGGAGAGCGCCGACGCTACCTCCTTAATCCCGTCCCATCGWGCTGGATCTCGATGCGTCCTATCGGCCACTCTCCTGCCGTGCACGGCCAGGGCCGAAACCCCTGTCTTCTCAATCTGCCGCGCCAGTTCCACAGTCTCCCCATACGTCTTCAGCAACCTAATCCAGCGAAATTTTGTACACAGATTTTAGGCTCTAAGTGAACATTCTTGGCTAAATTCATTACAGGAAATAATTAACCAATTAACCAAAAATATGGACTGTGCTACTAAAAAAGACAAACGAGTCAAAACGCATCAAATACAATACTAAGTTGCTCCAAAAGTATTGAAGAACATCTAAAGAACATTTCTGATATCAAACCAGAGTGCAAAATACAAAAGGCCCTGGTAACCAAAGATAACGTAATCGATTGTTGCATTCAAAATTTCAAGTTCAGTTTGCGAGCTTCTTTCTTAACCAATGTTTTGAGTGATATCTTGTTAGAAAGCTAATGAAAACACGCTTCTAATGAGCTTTAGTACGCCCCCTAACTCACCGTATTAAAATCAAAGAAACCATTGAAAGAGTGCTACTGATGTTCCAGCAAACTAGAAGGAAGTCAAAATGCAAAGCCAAACGCAGTTGATTTTTTGAGATTTCTTGCTCAACTCACAGTAAAATTGTAAGAGCGAAATGTTACTGGAAAGCTGTGAACTAYGTCCCTCCTAACAGGTCATGAGCCATGATCCAATTTTCAGTTTTAGAATTGTCATGCCAATTGAAGATTGATTTCTGCCTAGGATTTCAAATAGCGTTRGCAAGGCACTCATATCTGGAGATCCACATTCATTTCATTTTAWTTCAGGTTATAGCAGTGTCACTAAYTTTGAAAACAACAGAACACGAACACTGACCTAATCTTGCACGTCACAGGGATGTTTAAATTCCGCTTCAAAGTCGTCAAGATGTCATGAATCAATTCAGGCTTCCCTAGGAGCGCCGCGCCCATGCCTCCACTMGTGGAAAAGCTCTTCGGGCATCCCATGTTCACATCGAACGCCGCCACGTCGCCCGCCACCATCGTGGCGACTTTCAGACACCGCACGGCATCCGCCGTCCCGACCTGAAACACGACGCGGTGCTTCTCCGCCTCGCAGGTGCGAAATACAGTTTCTTTGAAGCTGCTGCTGCTTCCGGTCTCCATGAAATCGACCGTTCCGAGGGGTTTGTTCAAGACACGTTTGCACCGCACCATCTTGTGGTCCACGATCTCCTCGCCGTAGGTGATGTCCGCTCCGTAGTCGGCCGCCAGCATGCGCAAAGGGAGACCGCCCACTCGAACCATCGGCGCGAGAATGTACTTACCCCTGTACTCCAGCTCCATCGCCATGGCGACAGGGACGGAAGGGCTCAAGCAACAAGCTCACAAATAAATTCGATTCATGGACAAAGAAGGACTCACGGGAAGAGGACTGGGGAGAAGGGAGAAGTGTGAAATTAGGGTTTCATCCATGGGAAAATCCAATCTAGAATTTTCTTGGATGAAAATGAACTCTGAATGATAATAGGGGTAGTCACACCTTCTCCGAGAAACAAAAATCTGCAAAGTTGGAGAAATTGGCAAGAGAAAAGTGGAACCAATGGTGATTTGTTCCACGTGAAGGAGGTGTGACCCCCTTTATGCTATTTCGAGCTATTGTTAGAGAATTGAAAACCTACAAAACTAGATGGAAACTCCACAAGCTAGGCACAACCAACCAAATTGAAAAATTTCTTAAGAAACTTTCAGGGAAACCTATTTCTTCACTTCTGGAGGAGAAGAAAAGGCACTTTCAATCCCAGGAAATTCTAAAACCCAAAGCCACTAATAGCCAACCACCATGCAGACACGTCGCATTTCAATTCTCTGAGAATTGAACTCAAGTTGAAGAAGGTGTCACTACCCCTAATGAGATGTACTATTACTAGATTGACCACATTATTTAGCAACATTGCAATACAACTAGTGTGTTGTCATAGCCAAATTTATATAAAAGTAATTTATTATTGTTTTAATTCATAATAACTTTGAAATTTGATAATTTTCTCATCGTGAGTTGTCATAGTCAAATTTATGTAAAAGTAATTTATTAATGTTTTAATTCATAAAAACTTTGAAATTCGATAACTTTCTCATCGTGAGTTGAAACACCTTGAGACAAAACCCATGCATCCCTCCTTGCAGAGGGTTTTAAGACAATTTCAAGAATAAGACCGAGGGATGCTAGTCCAGGAGATCTCATTGTAACAAAAAAATTTAAAAAAATTTAAAAAAAAAAAAACTATCATAAAAGTATGGATGGATGAATACTCAACATAGATACTAAGTTACTAGGCAAAAGAAACTATAAAATAATCAATTACTTCCAACTAAATTCTTTGTAATCTATCTTCACACAATAGAACTCAACATCTACACAACCCTATATCCTACAAAAAAAAACTCCATGTACACTAAATTGTATTGACATCCAACTTCATTGGCTTAGATTTATTACATCGAGTTTCATGACCAAAAATTCTTCAAGGGTATATATACTTGTCTAAATATGGTTAAATTATCTTAAGTTAATTGACACAAGGTGCTTTTTAAAATCCTCATTGAATGGCATGATGGTATTCAATTATTCAATGCCGATGTGGAAAGAATGGATTGGAGTTTTATGTTGAATATGTGAAGAACTTCAATGCAACAACCATTATAAGCATAAAATTACACCTGGAATCGTCCAAATAAACATTTAAATAGGGATCATTTGAGAAACCACTAAAGTTTTTGTCAAGTTTTTTTTGGAGTCAAACGGGGGTTCAAATCTTTTTAGCATGCATTTTTGGGTCATTGTGTGAATAAACCATAAATTTTCAATCATGTTGGCTAAAACAAAAAGTTGTGCCTTTTCTCCTTCCCCTTGCACACCAATGTCCRTGCTTGCTACAATGAAGTGGATGCCTTAGTAAATAGGATCACCATTGACTCCTTTAACCCCTAAAGGACCAAGGCATTATCTGGCTCAAAAACCATTCACAATTGTCATGTGTGTTGCTTTCATCCAAGGAATCAATCTAAATTCTTTTTTGTAAATCTAACCATAGGATCTCATACTTTACTTGTCTTAGAGCATGTGGTAATAATTTCATGAAATTTGAGCATGTAGATTAAAAGATATGAATATTCAAAGTTGTAAACAAAAGTTTTTGAACTCTAGTTTGTAATTTCAGATGACTTTGACCGCCATTTATGTAAAGTTTTTGCAAAACAAACCTTGAGTTTAAGATTTTTTATGTTGAGCATTTGAGTTGAGGGTCAAGGAAAAAAAGTTTAAAGAAAAAATATTTGATTTTCAATCTTTAAAAAATTGTTAAGTAGAACTAGGTCTAAGATTGAGCAAAACACTAAATTGTTAATAGCTATAAGATTGTTCTAGCAAATAAATTGAACTTTATGAAAAGAAAAAACAATTGAAAAACAGTAAAAATTGCATTCAAAAATGAATTATACAAGTTATTTTTTCAAGAACATGCTTAGATTGCCCAAAAAACAAGATTGTCCATAATTTTTTCAATATTAGTCCAAATAGAATTTCCAACCAAGGCTAGAATGTTTTTTTTCATCTTTTCAAGGTTGGGATTAAATGTTCATGACACATGTCCCAACTTAGTGCGCAAGAAAGTAGGAAGCAATTAGTGGAAAAGTAATTTTTTGAGTGATCAGAATTGGAAGAGTCTAAAGATTGGCAATGGGTCCAGTGCACTTTTTGCCTTTGAAAATTCATAATAATTTCAATTCAAGCGATAAAAATTATCAAAGTTTTTGCAATCCCTAGCATTTCTATCATTGCACCTCAAAAAATATTGTTTTATGTTGCACTACATCAAATCATGTCTAAAATTGCTTAAGTGATCGGTTATGGGTGGTTCTACCTTAGCCAAAAAACACATGTTGGTCCTTGAGGGGTTAATCTACCTCTCCTCAACCAATTGAAACATGCCACAAAGGCAAAACTCTCATGAATTGACAATATGTTTCCAAGTACCAATGAAGTTTCAAGCAGGAACTATAAGTCACCCTCCTTAGTTGGTTGGTCAAGACCAGCTGGGAGGTGGGTGCCGTTCAGGTTGCTGCTATAAAGGTTCCACAGCTAACTTACAAGGGCAACCGCCTTTTCTTCCCCTTTTTCTATGTCGAGTTTTTTTGTTTCTGTCGGTGTTGCTCTTCCTACGCGTGATTTTGGGACATTTTTCTGTTTTTTTGTTGATCAGTTTCGTTATCATATTGTTCACAATTCCCTGCATTTCAGTATTCACTGCAGGCGCGTTCATTTAGCTAGAGAATCGTTTCCTTTAACTTCACTTGCTCCTGCTGGAGTACATTGCGTTACAATTGCAGTACGTTTATTGGGTTTCCTACTTGCTGAATTTTAACCCCACTGAACATGTTTATCATAGTCCGAGCTGATTCAGCTCGAGTCTTGACTGATCGTCTCCGCTTCATCGACATGTCCTCATCAAATTCAGTTCGAAGCGACTTGATTCTCGGTAGTTTCGGAATCAAAATTTTGCAGCAATCACTACCTTCAACGTTGGCAGCAATCTCCATTAAATTCAGCTCGAATCGAGCTGAATTTCAGCAACTCCTAGAGCAGTTCGTCAAGACCTGAGACAAATTCCAGGAGGATGGAAGAAAAATCCGACAAATGTCGGTTGATTTCAACAGAATCCAAGGAACAGAGTCGTTCTGCTACTGCATGGTTTAGGGTTACAATAGATAATTCAACTCGATTCCGCCATAACTTTCACGAACATTCGATTCGTAACCACTGTGTACCTGAATCTAGTAACTCATAATCGTTAAGCTCCTTTGATCAGCCTCAAAATCCACAAATTCAAAGACTTCAGAATTAGGGTTCAGAGTATGAGTTGAGAATTAGTGTAGCACAACGGTTACGCAATGCTGCTTCCACTTCATGAACAAACACTTGATGAAAGGACGTCAGATTGAGAGAGTTGGAGACGAGAGTGGTGTGCTCAAAGCTGGATTATTCATGAGCTGTTGAATGATTATTGAAGGCGGGTCAAATGGAACCGATCTAGTACGAAGGGGTGGTATTCCAATGGAGTGGTCTATCAATTGCTCCTTTTGTATGSTACTCCTTCAAGAATCTGAGATMCTGAATGCTATCTAATCATCTGAACTGAGATTTCGAACTCCGATAATTTACACTCGCATCGATCGAAAGGCTACTTACCTCATGAAACCATCTAAACCGGGAACATAGATACATACATACATACATAAATGGACTCTATCTAATGATCCATCATTCTCTGTAACTCTAGAACTCAGCAGGTCCAATGCAAAATGAATTGAAKTGATCTCACGTMARAGATCCGATCAGGTTGAGGGGATTAGGGTTTGGAGATTAGGGTTTCGGGTTTCCAGGGTTTTGGGTTTCCAGGGTTTCGGATTGATTCCTTAGTTGGACGAGCTAGGCACGCTTGCAGATGAGTTCCACAGGCGGCGAACTCCAGACGTCCCACCCATCCTGAAATTCCCGCATCTCCCGAACGCAATCCTCAAACTCCCGCTTGTCGAAGTTGGGGATCCCTTGGGCATCTCCGACGTCCTCTCTGTACACGGGGTCGGCAATCTCTCGCCAGTTGCTGGCCCACGGTTGGGTGCCGTTGCACACCGTCACTTGGCTCCCGGCCACTCCTGGCCAGTCCCAGTTGCGCATACACTGGTCCACTATGAACTTGGACATTGTGCGGTTCGACTCCTGGTCGCAAGGCCGGCAGTACGTCCCGCTCATCGGACCCCGGGAAGCCATGGACAGCATGAGAAGGCCGTAGGGAGGGGGCGGGTATGCCTCTTGCCGCAACGTCATAATGCAAAACGGCACCTGCAGAAAGAAACAAACCAGTCCGTTTTGCTTTCAGTGGCAACGAAGGTGTAAAAATGGTATGTTACTTCAAATCGTCAAACTTCAAGCTCTAATTCTGGCAGGGCGAGGTGTTCGTAACGTTGTTATTTCAGTTTTCAGTTGCAATTTCAATCTTCGAAACGAACGAGGCAATCAAATTTAACGGAAACAGATGAGGTTAGAGGCCACGGCGAGGAGTTCTTATTCAAGTTTCGGTTGTTAGGGTCAGATCCCAATGCACCAAAGAATGCGTTGTTCGGATACAAAACGTAAATATTAACATTGTTCTTAGGTTTCATATGACCTAAGATCAACACAATTCTTCTATTAACATGGTGTACTTTTTCAAAATCAATGACTGTACCAATTATCACCGGTGCGAGATATGATTTTGATACACAGGCGTCAATTACGCACCTCGACATTGCATACACCCATGGGTTGAAATGTATAGAACAATGGTGGAATTGAAGAGCATGTATAATCTAAAAAACAACAAGATCGTCTATAACATAGACTTCAGAGGAGGGATTATGTTTGAGGCAATACAACCTACAAGATATCCACTTAGATGCTTTTATGTTGGAAGGAGTGGCGCACAGTGGACCTTCTCATGTAGGCAATACAGTTTACAGGACAACCACTCATGTTTGAATATATTGGAGGGAGTGTCACAAAATGATTCTCCAATATGTTGGTATTGATTGTTTAGAAACCTAGAAACCTTGGCTTGGAGCATATTTCAACGATTCCATCCTCTCGAAAATGGGGAATTCATAGCCTATGAAATATTCTCTCAAAAAAAGTTTGAAGAAAAAAAGTGACTAACCTGGATGCGTGCATGCGGCACTCCTGAGATTTGCAACTGAGCCTGGTAGGCGCGCTCTGAATTCAGCCCACGCAAGCCACGTTGGTGCATCAACGGCAACAAGCTCAGTCGCGCATTGGCGGCGCGGCTCGTGTGCGCATTCCCCATTCCAAACCGGTCATTCAACCCATTAAAGTCGCTCCCAGACGCAACGTAGTAACGTGTGGGATCCAAGTCCGTGATATTTGGAATGGGCCCTCGCCAGTAGCCATCCACTCGTGTGCGGACGATCCAATCGTATTTGAATTGGTGACGGACCTCGTACCTGGAATCACAAGTAAAACATTTAACAAACGGGTCACAATTAAGGAAAGCCCACCT
>VACF01000711.1:108338-233608 GCA_006891605.1 Pleurozium schreberi | reverse complement strand
TGAAGGGCAACCTAATTTCACTATTCAGTGTAGTGAAATACTTATCTCATCCATTCCTTGCCTTTCTCTTTCTCTCCCTGAACTAATCTCCTCAAATTAAGACAAATCTAAATTAAATGGATGGCGAATTTCATTAAAATGGCGATTTTCTATTATTTTGACACTTTTTACAATTCAGACCGCGTAGTCTGAAATCTAAACTTGTTATAGATTTTTGGAATCTATATCTGACTTAGATTTCTGAAATCTATATCAAGACTAGCGTATGAGTAGTCATAGCTTAAATCCTAAATTGCCTGAAATTCTAATCCATTGCAAATTCTGAGTACAAGCATGTTCTTTCCACATAAGCTTGACCCTAGCAGTAGTTCCCACCAATCCAAAGGCCCTCAATTCACATTGAAGACAACAATTGCAATCACCCTCCTATACCATTCATTAACAAGCTGAAACTAGTACTAAGAATATTTTGGAAGGATCCAATGTTTGGCACCCCATTTTTTTTTTATTGTACAAAAAGATGTGGGTTTTTCTAATATCCTATTTTATATATAGTTACCTAATTATGAGACATATTACCAATGCTATAGTAGATCTACCAAAAATATAATTTTTCTTCAATAAATGAAATTGACACTACTTTTTATCTCATGGCATTTTCACCTACACCAACAATTCTCCCCTTGAGCAATGAAAAAAATTGCCATAAGCGTATATTGCTTCTTTGCCAACCCAAATCCTTGAATTAATTCCCAAAAGACCAAATGGCATTTTTTGGCATCATGCCAACATAGCAATTTTGGATGATTCACTTTGAAAGGAATTTGAATTATTTTTCTTTAAAAATTTCACACAACATGTGCCCCAAGGAATAGCTTAACCCCCAAAGGACCAAGTGTTCATTCAACATACGCAAGAAATCTTGGGTAGGTTCCTACAAAGTCATTTTTGGTTGGATGTTCATGAAATTTGGATAGAATGCGTAACTATGTACCCCCTTCTTGAAAATCTAATTTTTTTTCCGATCGGGTGCCCAGATCAAAAGTTATGTTGCCCTAAACTTTGCAGGCAGCTCAAGCAACTTCAAGCAACATAAGAAAAACTCTTCCTATGATTTTGAAATTTGGTGGATATATAGCTTACATGACACAAGATGCAAACGTCAAAAAAAATAACCATGTAAAGTGTAGAAAACTCATTCTAGAAAGAGTTAAAGTTTCCAAGCCTTGTCGGGCAAAGTTGGAAAAAAAAAATTTCACCTAACTTTAGACGTTATAATCTATCAATCCATGCGGTCAAAGTTTAGGAAATTTTTTCCACACATTCCAAAAGACATCCAATACAAATTTGTACAATTGGATTTTGAAAGAAATTTCTTTTTTTTTCATTTTTTTCTTGTTGCCCTAAAAAGTGGCAGTTTTTGACAATTTATGTCCAAAAGTGCCTCGGTCCTTTAGGGGTTAAAGGTGCAACAATTTTCATGATTTTTGATAGCATGGTTAAGAAATTATTGCATGCTATGTAATTTTCATATATATCATGTTTTGAATGACATGTTATTGCATGAATGATATGTAATTTGATCTTTAAGCAACCCCAATTTTTTTTTGAATCAATTTTTTTTAAATAAAAAATTGAAATTACTTAATTACTAGATTTATAAAGATTTGAAAATCTTCAATACATTCCATTTTGATTAAATGGATGAAAGTTTTGAGGAGTTTTAGTTTATAGCTTGCAGTTGTGGATTCTCTACTCTAAAATAAACTGTGGAGTCTTTTATTTAACTCAAATTTTTTTCAATAAGTTTTGAAGAAACAAAAAATCTTACCAGTGAGAGTGTAGATTGTTTATTATGTACAATATTGGAACCATTGAAATTGGCATTTTTCAAATTCCATAAATAAAATCCCTACTAATAATTTAGTATTTTGAATCATTCTTAACTTCTTTCRAGATATTTACTACTTTTTTCCTATACATTCTACAATTCCAAAAATTTGGATAAAGCATAAAGCCAACTTGCCTTCAAGAATGATACCAAAGGAGATCCACCATTTTAGACATTTGTTCAAACAAATGTGACCTTGTGAAGTGCAGCTACTTGGATTTTGGCAAGGCCTTGGAAAAAAGTAACTTAGATTTATGTGAATGCAAACACAATTATCATGAAATCTATGTGGTGAAATTTTTTGAAATTTTTTGTCATCTTTTCAAACCAACATACTAAAAACCTTACAATTAATTCAAACCAACATACTAAAAACCTTACAATTACGTGTGACCAAAAATGATTTTTTTCTAAAATTGGATAATTGGATAATTGTATTAGAAATGGCATTGTTGGAGTGTTTTAGGTGAAAATATAGTCATTTATTCCTTGATAATACAATCAGTGATGGGCTTCATTAGAGAAAAACTGAATTCTCCAAAAGGCCATTACGGTTTGACAAACCAACGAACAAACCAATCTACTGTTTTGGATATCTACGGAGCCTAGCCAAATGGTACACAATCTGTAACTTGTTCTCATTGTTAGCTAGACTATGTGAATATCAATCCAAGGTAACTAAGACATAATTATTACCTTTTTCTTAGTATCATARTATTTGTCTTTGTGGATCATTGCAAAAAACACGATAAAAAACACTGACCATTTTGTGGGCACTTTTGCACAATACTTATGATTTTTTGGGAATAATTTAAAATTAGAAAAAAATTTAATAAAAAATACATATTTAATGTATATGGCTTAAAGAAAAAGGTGTTCCATGAAAGGAAAAAATAGAAAAAATTCCTCAAAATAGGTGAACTAAAAAAGTGCTAATTTGATAAAGTCTTCAAATTATGCTTTTTCAATCGATGCCTAGGAACAAAAGTTATGCCCAAATAAGCTCAAAACAGGGGAGAGGGGGCAACCAAAAAAGAAATTTTAAATTTAAATTTTAAATTTTAAATTTTTCTTCTCATAGATTATATTTTTGCCTACATAGAAAGATTTGATTCATTCCATTTGGATTTGTTATGAGAAAGTTACGCACAATCTTGTTTATCGGGCAATCTAAGCATCTTTTTGAAAAATAAGTTGTAGGATTCGTTTTTGAATGCAATTTTTACAATTTTTCAAAAAAAAAATTCCATCTGGTTTATTTTTCTTGCTAGAAAAATCTCTCCATTGGAATTAGTGCGTTTCAATTCTATCTTGAAGATATTAATAATTTAGATTTTTCTTCTATCTTGTACCTACTTCTACTTAACAATTTTTTACAGACTAAAATTTATACTTTTCTAATTTTTTAAATTTTTCCTCGACTCTCAACTTAATTCTCCACTATATAGATTTAAAGCTCAAAACTTTGTAGTGCAAAAAATTAAAGTTAAGAAGGTTCAAAGTCAAATAATCTAGTCCCGTAGTGTGCTGAAAAACTTGTTTTTTTCACTTTAAATGCACGTATCTTGAAATTTGTGCGGTCAAAAATTTTGGAATTTTTACCATATATTCTCATACTAGTTAAGTGTAAGATCCTATGGTTAGATGTGCAAAAAAAAATACAAATTTTTTTACTCTTTGCTATAAAAATGGCAATTTTGAGTGGTTTTTTTGCAAAAAAAGGCCTTGGTCCTTTAGGGGTTAAACCCTACATGCCCAAGACCTTTTTTGAGCTTCTAGAAATTTTCTTTGTATTTAACAAAAAGTGCCTAATTGAACATCATTCATCAATCTTTTCCATTTCAGCATATGTACAAAGTACAAAGTACTGCCTAATTGAACATCATTCATCAATCTTTTCAACAGTGTCATTTTCTCAAAAAAATTGCAATTTTGTTGAGAAAGATATATAAGTCTACTTTCATTTCAAATGTGGCCATCATCAAATTTATTCCACACAAATGAGAAATTATGCTTGTTACAAGAGCTAGTGTAGAAAACAAGAGATATGCTTAAACACCCCCGGGCCTCTAGGGGTTAAGTTAAATGCTGATTGTGAGATGCTCTTACTCCTCTTAGCAATTCAAATTTCTTCACAAACGCTACCTTGCGAAAACAATAACTCATTGACTTGCAAAACTTTGGTCCCTTCATATGACCACAACGTACTAGAGAACGCACCTTGGAGGGTGCATTCTGCCCGGCAAGCGGGCTCGTGGGCGAGCCCGGGAGGGCGAGCCTTGGCCCGCGCGCAGGGCAGAATGCGCCCTCCAAGGCGTGTTCACTGGCGTTAAGAGCTGAGGGAACAAATGTGGGAACGCAAGGGAACTACGGAATTAGCTGCCCTTGTCCACGGAATCGGCCACACTCCTCAGCGGCAGATTTTGGCTTTTGTGTCTGCCTTCAAATGGGCCGAATCGGACACCGAGGCTCTTAACTTTGCAAGAAGAGGTGCCAGGATTCTTTTTCAAGCACATGCAGTGGGTGCTCAACTGCTCCTTGCTCAACAAGGGTTCCCTGACCATGAATCGTACGTTGGTCCTGGACGGGTTGCCAAAAACATAAAGGACTTGTCAGAAACAAAAGCGCCTGAAACATTATGAAGAGAATGAGGAGAAAGTGGACGAGGAGTACATCTTCCCAAGTCGTGACAGAATGTCGACGCCGCTTCACTATGCCACGCTCGGCCAGAGTTGGCTGTTGAGCACAAAAAACACCAGGTGTCCATTCTCTGCAGTCAGGACTGCTCGCTCCGCCGCTTTCTCCGAGTTGAAAGTCACGAAGCCAAAGACTTTCGACTGGCAAGTCTGGGGTCGGAGACGATCGATGGTCACGCAGTAGATCATCCCCTTGACTACGATCCTCTTCAGCAATTCCACCAGATCCATTCCTGTGGACGAGCGTGGGATCTTGCCGACGTGTACGTGCTTTTACACGCACTTCCCTATCATGTGCACGACAAATGCCCCAATCTGGACCTGACAGTGTGTCAAGTCATGAAGGTGATGTTGGGTCTCTGCTTGCACATTGCACAGAAGAATGCAAACAAACAAACAGTGTCAAGAAACGTAATTTGCATAGTTTTGTCCAACAGACATGCTCGTACCCCTGCAGTGCTTAACTTGTGCACATTGCAAAATGGAGAATCCATACAAACACAGTGTTAAGAACCACTGCAAACAATAGCAAGCAAACTTGGTATCAAACCCAAGAGTACAAATCCTTATTCTTGCTGAAAATTTTATCCTCAATTAATCGCCAATCAGCTCCTTGGAATGTAATGCTCTTCACATGGATAAGCCAAGGAAAAAAATGACGACACCAAGTGTACCTCCACGGCGAATTCAATCAACTCTTACTTCCCAAATTCGACATTTCCAAAGTTCAACCCTGACTCGAAGTGAAAAGAAATTCCCACCCCAAATGCCCTCAAAATGGCCCTCACTGAATCCTCACTTGAGAAGGCGATCCCTATCCGACAAAAGCGCTCATAACCCTACGCGCATTGCTTGTGCTACTACCATACCGTCAACCTATAATTAAGCACAATATATGCAATGATGAACGCAGACACACGGCACACACGTGTCAAGAAACGTTACAAACAAAGGGAATACTCTCTAATTCTTGCGATGTACTTGAAGCGTCTCTTCAACGTTTAATCTTTTGATTTGGACAAAACCTTCCAATGCTCTTTCCTATGGACCGCACTGTCCAAGCAAAGAAAAATGCCCGTGCCTTCAAAGATTTTCATTCTTTTTCCTTGCTCCTCGATATAGGCCTTGCTCCATGAACGTCACCGCTTCCCGCAAATTCTCCGCCATGTTCAGTCGGAGCCTGACCACTGCGAGGCGACGACAGCACAGACACCATCACTGAGTTCTCCGTTTACGGTTCCCACGATTTCCCTCCCAAGTTACCTCCAAGTTACCTCAACGGCGCCGACTTTCCCCGTCAGGAAAGCGTCAGCGACCCCCGACGGAGCCAATAAAATATGAGAGAACTAAAACAAAAACTCATACTTCACTTTGGATGCCACACCCCCAAAAAACATATTGGATTTAACCCTTAAAGGACTGACCCATCACCGCTGGCAAAGGCGGGGTGCAATATGTAGTGCTTGACCGAGGGGAAATACACTTCTCACGCACATGTTTAGCTTTGGATAAATTATACAAACCAATACCTCATGCTACCCATTCAAAAAATGCGAGAAGGATAGCGTGGCACAAAACACTTTCATGTGAAAATCTTTGCTATGTTTGTAGAATTAGGGCTACCTATAAATATGGAAGCAATTAAAAACACTAAATTTGACTTCCCATGATGATTGACACATGTGTGGTCACTTTCGGAAAAGGAACGGATGAAAATTAGTGAGTGCCCGCTCACCAGATGAGTTTTTTGTCATCGAAAGGACAATAAACGTCCGCCGCGTCGTTTAAGGGTTAAAAGAGTTTTAGGGGTTAAAGGGGTTAAAGGGGCCAGCAACTTCTTTCTTACTGTCATGTTGCAGGTGTAAGCTTCGTGAGCGGCGAAGGCACACTATTAAATGATGATGGTGAGATGCTCTTAGCAATTCAAAGTTCTTCACGAAAACTACTTACGCTGATCACCCACCAATTTCATATGCATCTTCATTTCAACCCAAATAATTAAGACCTTGACTAGAGCTACGATGACAACTTCATTAGAGAAAATTTGGACTCTTTAGAAGGCCGCTAAGAAGTGCTGAAAGTTCATAAACCCATTTTCTTTGGTTCCAATTTTTGTCAAGTCCTAATGGATCCCACTGGATATGTGATAATAATTTTAGTCTTCTTCTGCGTCCCTTTTCAATCATGGCACTTTTCTTGGATAATAGTTCTTGATGAGAACCAATCCTCGTTGTCCTTGTCCCTTACATGCGTGATTCCTATGATACCCTCTTGAGCCCATAGGTGTAAGCCCCATACAAAGAGGAGATGGCAAATTTCATTAAATTGGTGATATTCCATGTGCCATTTTCAGACTGCGCGGTCTGAATTGTGATGGTGGGTGATTGCAAGAAAGACTATTTCATGAATGTTTTTCACACATAACATTGTTTAGCAATGAAGCAAGAGTCCCTTCACCATCCTTGAAGAAGGGCCCCATATAGTGAACAAAATTGTCTTAAATGGCTATTCAACCAACCAAAATGCTTGAATTAATCACCCCTAGAAAATCAAACAACAGTTTTTGGCAACATGCTAAGACCACATAATTATGCCCTCAATGTGGCCCTCCCACTCAATGAGTATTGCTTTAAGCCTCTATAATGGGGCCATAGTATGAAAGACATTTGCTTTTGTTTCCCTCAAAACACTACAAGAAAAAGGGGTGTTTTAAATATAGTCCTAGTAGTATAGTCTTTTAAGCAATGACCTTTAAGTGAGGATTTAAGTAAAATTTTACTGAAAAGACAATCTTTTTAGTAAAATTTTACTTAAATCCTTACTTAAAGGTCAGTGCTTAAAAGACTATACTACTAGGACTATACTTAAAACACCCCTTTCTCTTGTAGTGAAAGGACTCATTTTTCTAGGTATAACCTTCAAAGTTACTTTCACTCAAGCCACTTTCAAAGTTTTTGGTTACAATCCCAAATGACACCAAAATCTATATGAAATTTATACCTCAAATTGTATGGTCTAAAGGCTTGCATTTAATCCCTAAAGTTCTTAGGGTCAAAAATTAGAAAATGCTCTCCAAATAGTTAATATGGCATTTTCTAAAAATAAATTTGTAAATCTAAATTTAACCACTTTTTATAATTGGAACTATAGGATTTTATTCTTGACTACTACAAAGGTCTTGCCCAAATGACTAAAAGTAAAACAATGACAAAGATTTTTTTCAAGAATGTTTGAGCTTTGGACAATGCGACATTGACAAACTTTCAAGCTGCATAACTTAAATTTATATTGCAAAAAGATACTCCAGAATATCAGGACTTCAAATTTTGAACTTAGAAGGAAGTATACAAATTTTCAAACCATATAACGTTTAGAAGGAAGTATACAAATTTTCAAACCATATAACGTTTAACTCCACTTGCCCAAATTGGTGGTCAAAATCCAAAACAACACCATTATTTTTTAAACAACCACAAATTCTTTGTAAGAATCAGATTCCCTCAAAAGTGGATTCATTTTCTAATCTCTAAAAAAAATGAGAGAATAAAAACAGAATCTGTTATTTCATTTTGGATTTGAAAGAGTTTTAGGGGTTGAAGGGGCCAGCAACTTTCTTTCTTACTATCATGTTGCAGGCGTAAGCTTCGTAAGCGGCGAAAGGCACACTATTAAATGCTGATGGTGAGATGCTCTTAGCAATTCAAAGTTCTTCACGAAAGCTACGTACGATGATCACCCACCAATTTCGTATGCATCTTCATTTCACACACAAGTTGCAACCCAAATAATTAAGACCTTGACTAGAGTTACGATGACAACTTCTCAGAACACTTCACACACTAGCTAGAAGTCGCATAAAAACAAACCGGTCACAGAAAACACGAGTCTCCTGGTCGTAGAAGCCCATGCACGTATTCTGGCATAGTTTGATAAACCACGAAACATGTATCCAAAATCAGGCCATCATTTCTGCATGAACAAACAGAGGACATTCCAGCAGCCCCCTCCTGACGGACAGCCTTGAAGGCTTGAACAATATATGCCAGTTACATGTGCATCAGGAACGAACATGATCGACCTCCCATTACTCCCAAAGTAATCTTAAGCTCCAATTCGTGGAAACTACAACGTGCTCCACGAAGACAATTCCCCGTCAAACCATCCGTTGATTAAAAGATGCTCGAAGGCAAATTACGGGTAATTGCGTCGATGAGCAGCAATCAAGCATCCGAGAGTATCAATAGTCCAGAAAATTCTCGTACTCCGACAAAAGGAGAATCTACTCCAGGAATCCAGATCCAGTGTTTGACTCCGCAAATACGCGAGTCTTAATTGAACAAACGATCGCTCCCAATGTCACTCCACTGAAAAGATCCGACCAAACCACCAAACCCTAGACCCAAACCCTAAATCCTTAAATACGAACTCTTCCCAAATTACGACTAAGCCGAAGCTTTGTCACCCAATTCGAAATCTTCAACGATCCAGGCCGAGTAGACCGTACGAATCCACCACCAATTCCGATGCCGAGCGCGCTTATTTGACAAAATTGTGTCAACAAAATCGAAAACCCGCTCAAGTTTTCCGTAAATCGAAAACGTCGCAACTACTTCGTAAGCACTCTTTCCGCTTTCTTTCAAAAGCTTGCCGAGCTTCTCCGATCCTTAGCAAAAGACCGGCAGATCATCCACCGAACTCTATCCACTCACTATATATCGAACAGAAGCAACAAAACCACGGACGACGAGAAAGCCAAGCTCCCAAGGAATCACGAGGGCTACAAAAGTCGCCAACACGAATTTCTGTCTTCACGGGATTGTCAACTGAGTGGACCCACTGAAATGGAGCGGCAAAGGAAGGACGTGTTGTGACAAGGAGTGTCCCAACTCCCAAACGAGGCGCTGGAAGAATGGTCGGTCGCAATAGGAAAGCCAAAGCTAAAGAAGCAGCAGCAACACCGGACGGAAAGAGGGACAGAAATCTAGAGTTGAGAGACAGAATTGGAAATACTGTACACTAATGATGGTAAAATAGTGTTACCTACACTAATTGATTTGAAACAGTCATAACTTTTTACTCAATATATTTCCCAACGAAAGGTACATAGTTTCTGCCATCCCGACTAAACTCTGTACCTTTAGTTGGGAAATATATTCGCTAATTGATTTGAATATATTTCCCAACTAAAGGTACAAAGTTTTCCCAACTACAGTACTACTAGGATCCATGCACTCTGTAAAAAAATTCATGAAGAGTAAAAACTTATAGCATTTCTAAAATAGCTAGTATGGGTAACACTATTTACCATCATTAGTGTAGTGAGAAAGAGAAAAGCTTAGAACTAAAGTACACTAATGATGGTAAATAGTGTTACCTACACTAATTGATTTAAAACAGCCATAAGTTTTTACCCTTAATGAATATTTTCACCAACTATAGGTACAAAGTTTTCCCAACTATAGTACTATTAGGATCCATGAACTCCATAAAAATATTCATGAAGAATAAAAACTTATAGCATTTCTAAAATAATTAGTATGGGTAACACTATTTACCATCATTAGTGTAGTGAGGAAGCCCATAGTGGACCCATTGGACACTATGGACTGGAATACGTACTGCATTCACAAATTTGTTATAGCAAAAGAATGGCAAATGAGGTAAGTTAATATTTTAAATATGTTTTGGTGAACTCTTTTGAGTAAAAGAAACAAAAATATTTTAGTCAAACAAAGAAAAATCACATAGCTTTTTATTGTGGCCCTTGAGGTGTATTATGGAATTCTCGTCCTTGTGGATGTTAACCCTTAAAGGACGGACCCATCACCGCGGGGAAAAGCGGGGTGCAATATGTAGTGCTTGACCAAGGGGAAAAACATTCTTCACGCACATGTTTAGCTTTGGAAAAATTGTACTAACCAATACCTCATGCTACCCATACAAAAATTGCAAGAAGGGATCATGGCACAAAACACTCTCATGTGAAAATCTTTACTATTTTAATAGAATTAGGCCTACCTAAAATATGGAAGCAATTAAAGACACTAAGTTTGACTCCCCATGATGAGTGACATATGTGTGGTCACTTTCACAAAAAGAACGGATGAAAATTGGCAAGTATCCACTCAGAGATGAGTTTTTTGTCTACCAAAGGACGCAAAATGTCCGCCTCGTCCTCGAAAGGATAATGTGCCTCTTTTAACCCCCAAATGTGCAAGGACTATTTCAGAATCTAGAAATTTGCTCCAAGTTGAACAAAAGAAATATTTGATAAATTGTATCAATTTTTTTGAATTTTAACAAATTTAAACTAGACATGTTAGAGATTACATTGGATAAGAAAACATAACAATATCACTTATGAGTTGAAAGATTATAATGTTTAACCAAGAGAGTGTCAAAACTACAAAAAAGTTTCAATCCACTTTTCGCATGGTGAATCTAAAAGGTTTGTCAATCAAAGTATATGAGGTTTTAGGGTTTAGGATGTACAACCCCAATCAATTTATAGCTTCTCAAAATGTACTCTATATTTTTCTTAAATGAATTTCTTATGCGATTTTGTCTCCAAGATCTAGTGTATTTGAGGCTAATCTCTAAGATTACACTAGGAAAAGTCAAGATTACACAAGGTACCCTTGCACAAAATCTTGAGTAGAAAAATCATGGTCATGTATTTTCCAAATTGGATTTTTGATGCTAAAGCTAGACCTTAATAGGCATCTACCAAAAATACAAACTTCTAAAAAATAGGAACTTAGTTAGGTTTTCTTCAACTTCAAAATCTTATCGACACTACATTTCAGCACCTTGGGCATTTAGGGGTTAATTTCCTACATAGTTTCAATGATAATTCAAAAATTATCCCTTGAGATAATCACAATCATTGTGGAATAATGAATGAACCCCTTGTCATGTTTAGAAGTTGCACATGACTATTCATTACATTTATAAAATGTTGTCTTTTCAACCCAATTCTACATTAAGTATAGTTGTTTCTACTTTTAACCACTAAATGCCCAAACTTTGTTTATAGACTACATAGCAATTTTTGTGCAAATCACAACAAACGGAGTTTTTATTTTTTCTACTATGAAATTTTTGACAAAATAAGCCCAAGGTATAGTTCTAAGGCACATTAATTTTCATAACTTCTGACTACATGGTTCAGAAATTATTGTATGATATGTAATTTTCATTACTTGCTAGGAAGTCTGAGAAAAAATTTTAAATCACTATTTGAAGAAATAAAAATTCAGAATTGGTTTACTGGATTTATATATACTTGGAAAGCTTTGAACATTCTATTTTAATTAATGAGGTGAAAATTATGAAGAGTTTTTGTTTGAAACGGGGGATAAATATGGATTTTCTATTCTACAATAACTTTGAGTGAGCTTGCAGATTTAACGAAGGTATTTCAGTCCCTAGGCGCAGGCATTCGTGAAGAGCTTGCCAGCCCGGTGGATGTGGCTGCCCATCCGTCTTCAGGTTCAGCTGATGGAACTGCTGGTCTCGTAGATGACCTGAAACCCTCTGTCAGGAGCTCAAATGGAGCTTCCGAACCAAGGCTCTCCAAGAGGAAGGATAAGAAGGATCTCAAGGTTTCGTTTGCTGAAGTGGCGAAGAAGGAGCTACGGAATGTGAATACGAATTATTTTGGTTCGTATAGTGCTTTTGGCATTCACCGAGAAATGCTTTCTGACAAGGTATAGAYATCTGCAAACTCTGGAAACTAGGCGCTAGTTGTATAGTGAATCTGGTGTTTGATCCACATGCATTAGTTTTACGATGTTTCATGTACTTCCTGCTCTTTTCATGCTCA
Organism: Pleurozium schreberi; assembly: GCA_006891605.1. NCBI lineage: Eukaryota > Viridiplantae > Streptophyta > Bryopsida > Hypnales > Hylocomiaceae > Pleurozium > Pleurozium schreberi. The sequence goes on along the minus strand of VACF01000711.1, from coordinate 221,196 downwards.
TGGATTCATCAAACCGTCTACATGGCAAATTTGTGCAGGTTCGAACTGATGCTTACCGAGATGCCATTGTYGCGAATCCAACTTTGCTGAAGAATGCAGTGGTCATGGATGTGGGTTGTGGCACAGGCATTCTCAGGTAATCAATGTTGCTTTTCCCCACCTTGATCTCCGTAAATGGAACCTCTAACTATAGAAGCATTCTATGACCGTAAATATAGGAGCATTCCTGTTAACTGACTGCTTCAAAAAGCCCTTACTGGCCAATAGAATGACCCTCTTTGTATCACGAATTTTACCGCAGCATGTCGAGATYGTAGAGATACAAGTCTTTGATACGAAGCGCTGTATGTGTGGTGTCCATTTCTGGTAACTTGTGTTCCAAGGGGCTGTTTTATTTATAGTTCCTCCACAGTTTGTTTGCTGCACAGGCAGGGGCTTCAAAGGTTATTGCAGTAGATGGAAGCTCAAAAATGGCTGCGGTGGCCACACAGGTACTTTTACCTGTCCATACATAGACCTTTCCAAATATATTCTTGAGAGTGGTCTTTTGTTTGCGTGATCTTGAGCTATTTTTAGTCAATTGATATTTTGGATGGTTTGCCCGGAAGAGTACTTGATCARTAGGGCCAAACATGGAAGCTAGATTTTTGGGTTATTATTCGTCTATCTTTAGTTAAGAAGATTGTACGTGCGGGATCAACTGTTTTTTAAGGAATTATCCAAGCACCGTAAGAGTCTCATGTTTTTTGCATTGAACKGTAGGCTTATTGACTTTCGCAACGACTTGTGATATTTGACAGATAGCCAAGGAAAATGGTTTCTTGAAGGATGCGACGACTCCAGAAGGTGTGATGACCGTAGTGTCAGGCATGATTGAAGAGCTTGATTCAAAGATGCCCGTAGAAATYCACGGAGTGGATRTTCTAGTCAGTGAATGGATGGGGTATTGCTTGCTCTTCGAATCTATGTTACCATCCGTGCTTCATGCACGTGACCGCTGGTTGAAACCTGGTGGTGCTATCCTTCCCGATACTGCAGAGATGGTAAGCCTCCTTTTAGGACTTTGCTCCTCTTTCACGAGCTCATATTTTTTTGTTGTGATGGATTTTACTATGCAAGGTGTGGAGGTTCTTAGTCTGGCTGTTCTATCAGTATGTAGCAGGATTTGGCAAAGGCGGAACAAGTCTTTCCTTCTGGGAAAATGTGTATGGCTTCAACATGAAGTGTGTTGGAGACGAAGTGGTCCGTGATGCGACTGAGAATCCTATCATAGATGTTGTTGATAGTAAAGATGTTGTAACTACATCCTCGCTCATTCAGGTAATTTCAACCTTCAGTCCAGTTATGTGTTCATAAATAGGATAGTATGAATATTTTATGTGCTTGTAAACCGAATTTGTGGACTACTTTTTGTCGAAGTTATGCCCATTGTAGAAGAGGAAACTCTTCATTATTTTACTGGTGGTTATTGAAGTCTTTGTTTGATTCTTGCTTTYGACTTACAATTGGCTGGATACATTGTTCAAGATAATTGAAGTGTTCTGCTGATTCTTTCTTCAACTTATAAATTGTTTTTCAACTTTTCGTCCGGCAGGCCTTTGACCTTGCTACAATGAAGGCAGATGAAACCGACTTCACTGCACAATTCACGCTGGAGTTACTGCCATCTTCAGGTGCAAGTCAATCAAGTGATAGTAGGACAGAATCCACGAAGTTGGATGTATCGTGGTGTCATGGGCTGGTTCTCTGGTTTGATACCGGTTTCACGGAGCGGTTTTGCAAAGAGAAACCGGTTCTYTTGACCACGTCTCCACATTCCCCTAGAACACACTGGTCGCAAACGATTCTCACGTTCAAAGAGCCGATCGCATTATGTGCTCATGTTGTCAACTCAGAGAGGGTTGACAAAGGGAAAGTTGGAACTGAAGCTTGTCCTGCAACATTTTTCAAAACTTTAAAATGGAATAGAAACAAAACTTGTCAAGCTTTGTTTTCTTAGTCACAATCAAATTCCGAAAATAATTATTTTAAAAGTTATGACCAAGGTTGACCAAGGCCCATCCACTTTTTGGATGCTTGCGCGTTTAAGGGTTAAGGATACTACAACGAAGTAGAGACTTCAGTTGATGTAGCTTGGATTGACCAAAAACATCGTATAGTTAATCTTGTAACGACGTTGTGGCCTAGAAGTTTTGATGGATGACTTCCAAAATCATTGTAGAAATGAAGAATGCACCTTTTGGATTATAAATCAGATCTTTTTTGTGCGACTACCTTGGACATAGGTCACTGTCCTTCCGAGGTTAAAATTGCAAGGGTTAGTCCCTACTTTTAGTAAGGTTGGACATGTGAAATGCAAGGGTCTATATGTGAGTGTGCCCTATTAGGTGCTCATTATGTAATGTTCATTACTAAAAGGTAGAAATCAAGACATAAATATAGAGAATCTATTAATTCAACTTGATTACTTATGACTTTTGCATATGATATTTAAACGACATTTTTGGACTTTGTGTAAGATAAGTTGCAATGTGACCAAAAAATTTAGACCAAAATGGCCATCAATCAGACCATTTGACCTTAAGGTAGGAGGTCCATGAAGCACCCATTTAAGGGCTGAAGCTAAATTTTGGCAAGGTGAAACTGCTTGAAATAATTTTCAATAAATTTTTCATGAAAGACAAGTGGAATTGGCATCTAACCCAAGTCGTTTCATATTTTTTGAATCTTTGTGGAGTTAGTTATGAATTTTTGAAGTTGCAGAAAAGTACATTTCAATGGGCTCCAAAACCGATCACCTCCTCAAATGTAGACTGCTTGTACATTGGAGATTGTAAAATGTACCTCCTGAGTCTGATTGGTTTTAGAACCTGCTCCATTTTAGGACCTCCTACCTTAAAGGGAGCAACACCACTTCTAAGTTTTGATTTACAACAAAGTTTCCATTAATCAAATTTCTATTATTTTTTTTAATTTTTTATAACTAACAAAAATGGATTCRAACACACCAAATGTTGTATGCAAAAATTATGAAGGCTCTCAATTTTATTGATAGATGACATGAATCTTATCCATCTTCAAGTGCATATATTTTTCTAAACCATGGATAGAATCAACAGCTTCTCATGATCTCCAAATGATGCATTTTTCATCCCACTAAAAATTTTCCTTGCCTGGTTTTGGTGCTACTCAGTTATCAATTGAACACACTTTATCCCCAAAAATCATTCCTCATGATTCAGGACATTTAGGGTTTATATTCGCTCTGTAGTGTAAGTCACTGTCCGTTGTTGCAGCAATGTTGAAGACGAAGGGTCTTTGCTCGCCTTAGCTTACATTTCCAATAATATCTCCACAATCTCACAAGGCTACTGCTGCAGGACAAGCGTTTAATTCTTTTAGTTTTTCTGCTGTATACGTACGTTTCTGTAGTGGCGACATTGCAGAATTCGATTCGAAACTTCTGAGATGGCGTTGTGCCCTACAAATTCTTCACCACAGAATCAGAATCGAAGCCGGAAAACATCAATGGTCCCGATTGAGAACGGTTGAAGCACATCATCAGCAAGCGCCGTTAATGAGAATGAGAGTGGAGCATATCATGGCAATGGCAGTATAAGTTATGGAGGTTTTTGGATCATGAGTTTGTGATAATTGGAAAACCATTTGATGAATTGAGGAGTCAGTGATCGATTGTTCGCCATGAATGATCTCTTTGAGGTATCTTGTTGCAAAATGTGAAAATTGTGGTGATTAGGGTTTATCACGAGTGACTGCATTGAGTTATAAAGCATTGTGTGATGAAGGRAATGAAACCAACATGTTTTTGTTTTGGAACTTTTGGGTGGCTCATGTGGAGACTTTCTTTCTCTTGATTTTCTTTTTTYATTCGATCAACAATTGCAATGTCGTTCATTGAATTTGGTGATACGAAATTTAGCACTGTTGGCTTCGAATTTTTCACAATATGGTCAATTGGGATAGTGACTTTTACACAGTGGAATCTCTGTTTCTTAGGGGTTAAGGCTGAGGTTTTCAGGCTGTTGTAAATGCAGTGCAAATGAATCTTAAATGTGGTGACGATGTGATTAGGTCAAGTTCACTTCCTACTGAAGGCACCATGAGTTTTGTATTGCGTAGAAGGGAAATCAAGGGGAATACCACGTAGTTGGTTTTAGATGCTGAATTGTTTGATTTCGAGTGCGCAGGATTCCAACGATTCTTCGTCTGAAGCAGATAGGCCCGGTGTTAATGGAAAACAGGTGGACCTCGAGGCAGGGCCATCTGGTAGCCCGGATGCAGGCCTAGATATGACTCTGTTCTTCCAGGAGGTTAACCCCTGAGAACCACAAATGCGCAAATTTGGCGTCATGTTTCTGTTTTTGCCATTTTTGAGTAACTCGCATTAAGACTTTCTTATGTTCAATTCTATTTAGTTTAGTGCCAGACAATTTTTATGCAGTTRTGAGAACTGATCGCAGCCAGAAAACGCCTCAAGAAGAAATTTGACATTTTCTATAGAAATCATGCGTAGTGCTCACCCCCTTTCTCCTTGGTAACTCCCGTTTTAGATGAGCTCTAGATTGTGCTTATGCTCTAATTTGAACTCTTATTGCAAGACTTTTGAGGCAGTTACTCAAGAATGCTAAGTACTCATGCATCATTCTTCATTGATTCTAATGATTGACAAATTARCCCTGTCAGCRTTATATTTTTCTCAACACGGTCACGCAGATTTTTCATTTTCGAACTATGAAATCTCTGTACTTCGGGGTTTCGCTATTGCTGTGCTCTTCTCTCGAATCAGTCATCGAGCATTTTATTCCTCAGTCTGTCACTCATTCGAATTTTAAGTATTTAACCCTCTTGACTAATCGTCGGGAGTGATATGTTTTGGCAGGTCAATGACATCAAAAGTTGGATGGCAKAGATTCGGAAGAAGTTTCAAAACTTGCAGGTCTGTTGAATGTATTTCACACTTGTTCATTTTCAAGTATGTCCTGAATGAAAACCAATTTTACGTACTTCAACAGCCCTTGGAAATACATGCAACTTCTAAGCTAACCGAAGTGTGGTAGACTGGGTACTGGAACCTGTTTGCAACAACAAGCGAGAGTCGCGAGATCTGAGATCTCTGTATGCTTGATACTGATATAGTGGCATACGCATATGACTGTTGAATATGTCTGACAGGAGACAAATGAAGTGTCCAAGACAACGACAAGAGCTGCAACCATGAAAAGTTAGTATTCAAATTTCTAATTCTCCTGTGTCTTGGATGTGCTGTCAGTTTCTGCTCAATCTCTTGCATGATTGGTCAAATTATAACTGAACTATAGCTGAATGCAGCATTCAATGTAATGCTATAATAGGGTTTCCAGTAAAATATTAAGTGTTTCAAAGACTTCTAGACGTCATAAAGAGAATCTTCCCGGTATTTTATGTGTTGGTATGATCAATGCGACCTTAGGAAAACCTTCCCATGAATCATAATGAACGTTCCCTTTACAATTTTTAATTAAAGTTTCTGAAACAGTCTAATATCACTGAATATATCACTGAGTACACTGTTGCATTTGGACTCTACGTTTGGAGATGCAGTTTATATAATGAGCGTGTACCTAATTATCAAGTCCCAGTTATCTAAATGTGCAGCGCTGAAGGAGAAAATGGAAAAAGATCTGGATGATATCAGCAAGACTGCTCAAGGCTTAAAAGGCAAATTGGAGGCATTAGACAAAGCGGTATAGGGATTTTTGTTCCGACCTTAACAGTTCTCATCAACTAAAKGATCATGCTTATTTTATTATACTTTCATGTCCACCGTCCAAGTGACAGTTATGACCTCTATTTGGTCAAATTTTCATCAGTACGCATTCGAGTTCCTCAGTGTTTTCCAATAAATTTAGAAAGTTACAGAAGCTTTTAGACAATGTCAAAAAGAGAACCTTCCGCATGATTTTTTTTAATTAGTTCTTCCTAAGGTCACAATGAGACCTTCCAATGTGTCATAAGGAACCATCTATGACCATAGGAAGTTGTGTAAATGTTCCTGAAACAGTCTARTTTTACTGGAAATCCTATTGTCATGTCTCTGTGTTATCATAGAAAAAGTGGYGTGGCAGAACAATTTCTYATTGGAAACTAWTTCTGTTGGAATTTAGTTAAATTGTGGTACCCACTTTTCTGTAAAACACACCATTGTTCGACGATACACTAGTGACTAATCAAATTGATGCAACTTTGTTTCTATTTACTTTGACTTTCTGTTGACCTGGGTTTTCTTTTTCTTCTCACTGTTTGGCAGAATGTTGCAAATCGTAAAGTTAAGGGTTGTCATGAAGGGTCGAGCACTGACCGGACACGAATGGCTATTACTTCGTAAGCCATTCTTTGATTGTAGCAAGATGTTTACTAGTGCCTGCAGTCATGGTTTTGTAGATTTTGTTTAAYCTTTTCTATGACCAATGACCTGTTTTGTCTGCAATCAATTCAGAACCTTGAAGAAGAAACTGAAGGAGCTCATGGTCGATTTCCAGGTGYGTCGTTAAGCAGTCAGATGCCAAGTGACTGTCGCTCTTTAATTATCAAGACAGATGATTTCTCCTCATGCTAACCACATAGCAATTGCATCTYTGAAATGCTGAAGTTTGCAAACTGAATGTGGAATAGACCACCCCACCCACCCTGCCTCCCTGTTCAAGAATGTTATGAGAAGCATTGAGACATGCAATATCTCTAATATTGACAGTCTTGATGTTACTAACTGTAGTAACATTTTAATTGCTAGATCCRAAGTTGCACTTGGMCAGCTTTTATTGTGAGTTGTGTCTTTGAGAACATGCTCTCAGTGTGTACGGTTGAACTACAGGCATTGAGACAAAAGTTTCAAGACGAGTACCGAGAGGTTGTTGAACGACGTGTYTTCACTGGTGAGTTATGTTTCCTGAGCGTTAATCTCTTTTTCTTAGATTATCCATGCTGTTCTAATTGTGATTATTTTTTCTCGTATGATTAACTAAGGAAGCACTTTGCGCAATACAATATGGTTCTTATATTTGGTCTCGTTTGGGTGTTAATATGATGTATGATCAGTGACGGGGCAGAAAGTGGATGAATCAGTAAGTGTGACAAACCACATCCAACTGTATTTTTCAAATTATGTTCAAGTCTATGCTGCACATTTTTCTCTTCTGAGAGCAGTATGAATGATCCTTGGAATGACTTGTATGACTTATCATTCTTATAATCAAGTCCAATTGCTGTGAATATATTGACATTTTTCGATTTTCATTTGTAGACATCCAGATCCACTAATTCATCACTTAACGGTTGTACCTTTCTTTATTTTTTCTCTGCCGTGCACTACAGGTGATTGAGCGCCTAATCGACACCGGAGATAGTGAGCAGATTTTCAAAAAGGCCATACAGGAGCAGGGGCGAGGTCAGGTGTAGTAGAATTTTCTTTAGACTAATTAACCGTTCAGGATTCAGGATACTCAAGAAATTTWTTGGCACATTGTCAAGTCGTGTCATTGAATCTCGTCCAGATTGTTTACTTTTTGGTTGATCAAAGGACTCACATTGAACAGAAGATTTGTGGTTATCTCAAAACTCGGACTTGGCATTATGGTGCAGATATTGGACACTATAGCTGAGATCCAAGAGCGACATGATGCAGTCAGGGAAATAGAAAAGAAGCTACTGGAACTTCATCAGGTTCAATCCCCTCTTCTTTTTACAACTGTGCCAATTTCAGGCTTTTTCACCCTATTCAAACTGGTGTATTTTTGTCATTTAGTCCACTTTCAAGATGAGCTTCCAGGCTTGTGTTTTGTCAATGAATGTGGCGATAAGACACTTTCTGCAACTGACTTTCTCTCTAGACGACATTCCTCCTGAAGTGGGAAAATTAGCATTGATAGATTTGTTTTATGTGGCAGATTTTTCTTGACATGGCAGTGCTTGTCGAAGCTCAAGGCGAGCTTCTTGACAACATTGAAACTCAGGTGGGCTGCTTCACTTTACTAAGCTGGTCTTTTGGTCACTTGGCAAAAGGTAAAGGATACTATTCCCGGTGCTTTAAGAAAATTGCGACATTCAAATTTGATTTACTTATGAGGATGATAGAAGAGAAGGTTTGTAGTCCAAAATTAAAGAGAACGCAGTTTTGGACATTTTAAAAAATGCTTTATGAAATATCGAATTTAGAAACCCGGATGCACTTAGTTCCATCCTCTACATTTGTAAATTTTGTACCTCAATACAAACAAATCTGAAAGATTGATAATAGAATTCCTTRMCAGTTATAGCTTCCTCGATCRTACTCATTAAGGACTAGTTACCAGACTCAATAAGGATTGTGCTTTCATTGGGAGATCACTCTAGAGATTTGAAGAGATCACTGTGGATACYGAAGTCAATTCTGTAGAATCAAATCTTTGTCACTATAAGATTATCATATACAATTTTCAAACTGGAAGGTTGTACTGTAGATCACTTAAAAGTGCCAATAGACAACCCCATTTCCATTCAAAGATCAATAGCCAAGTCATGCACACCACTTGTTGCTAATTAGAGGCCAACCATAGATGAGTTGTTGCTGGTAACAGGGGTCAGTCAAGAGGAGATTGGATCATGTCCCTAATAATTTTGTTTCCTCTACTTCGTCATGCCTTCCATTACAACGCAGCATTGTCATGTCACTATTTAAAAAGTTTCTCAATAATGGCATTTATTTTTCTTCCGGTACTGACTGCAGAGCTGAAATGGCAGGTCGGCAAAGCAGTGGAGCATATTGCGGCAGGAACAGTAGCTCTCCAGAAGGCCAAGACCTTGCAAAAAAGTACTCGCAAGTGYATGTGCATAGCCATTGTCATTCTTCTTGTCACAGCTGCCATTATCGTTGTGGCAGTCGTSCAACCATGGAGAAACGCGACGTAGTGACCGACCTCTTTGTGTGATGCCGCTCTTTTAGTCTTGGGTGCTTTTTCAAGTATACAACAGGTTCACTCCTTTGCATGAAACCGAGGTTAGCAAGCAAGCAAGTATGTTGGAAGTTTATAGCTTACTTCCTCAGAGGGGTCTTCAAGGCTGAAACATGGGTCTTTGACCTCTGACGTGAAGRTGAGTTAAGGCAGGACACCTATAATGGCCATTCACCCAAAATCAGTCACCCTAATTGGTACATGTTGATGAGGAGGATGTAGACMACACTAATTGGTACARCTTYGAACCTCCRTAACTTTGCTTACAATCCAAATAGSGMATATTTCAATCTTTGGTGCTTTGGAACCCTTTTTCATTTGTTAACAAAAAACAAATAAACAAAATAGTCCAGTCTAATAGAAGGAAGTATTATCCGAGCCAGAAGTTGTAATTTGGGTGACCAGAAGTCCAGGTTGGAATTTTTGCCAAGCATTCGCGCTTCAGAATACTCAGCAAACGACTGGGGTGGCTAAATAGTACCCTGGGAATTTTTCCCGTAAAGCAAAGTAACCTCACTCATGCCTCACAATTCTCTGAAGTAACTGTAACAAATACGGAATAAGTTTTGAAATTCCCGCGTGCAAAAATATTTCCCTCCACACAAGACACTWGACAGTTGGAGAACTAGTAAAAATACAGCATTTTTCAACTGCTTTTATGAAGGTAAAAATATTGTCACTTTATGTGGATTGATGCTTTGTGTATCTCCTGTAACTTACATCCCACTCCATTGTTGGGCACATACTGACAATTGTGGATGCTATTGAAACATCAGACCAAGACCATAAAGCAGACTCGGTCTAYGGTCTCGTCTGTAACTGGCTGCCATGTAGCTAATGGAAATGCCGACATGACCATTCATGGCCTTGTCTGAGTCTACACAACCTAACTTAGATACTGAAACATTGGCGTGGGTTGGACACCACAATGCTGACCACAAAGGAATACGTGAACAATGCAATCTATTGCTTAACCTAAACCTGCAAAACCGCTGCATAAAAATCATGAACACTAATGGTCGTTGTACAGTACAGTATCCCTCACTGACCTGTTAAAGAGGCGACTAAGTTCTTACATTTCTCATCAATTGGCCGAAGCTCCAGCAGGCAACGTTTTTGTTACACGAGTTGTGCCGTTGGTTGACATCTCCAGCCGTGAGTAGGGCACTAGCTCAAAAGGATCCACCTCAAATACTGCACCCGTTTCGGCCGTTATTCTTGCCAGGTCCTTCGTTGTCACGCAATCGTATTGAAGTAAATGTTCAACGACAGCATGAAGTGTTTGTTGATTCCTCTGCAGCATCTTGCCACACCTGTCCGTGGCTATGTGGTACAACTTTTGAATCTTCTTTGCAACCTCCATCTCATGCTCGTCGCCCATGGCCAGAGACGTTTCCGAGTCGTACTTGGCGTAGACCAGCGGGCTGTCATCTGGCCCCCACCCATACTGCATCACCATCGTAGCTGCAATCTCCTCCGCATTCTCCAACTCTCCCATGGATAAATTGTTATTCTGCCCAAAAGGAAGTAGCAGTCGTCCTGCAATATATGGGCCAAAACTCAACACCAAGCTCTTTTCATAGTAGGACCGTGTCATGGTGCCCGTTTCTTGGTACCCTGCTTCCAGTTTTTTCGTCAACTTGGTGAAAGCAATCCCCTCCCAGGACGTAGGGTCAAGCCATGCCTGGTCCAGTGTATCAAAACTGGGAAGGAGATACGCAGTCAAAGCTCGTCCAGCCGCCCAGACGGCATGCGGGAACTTGTACTCTCGTGTCCAAATAACAGGGGGATTCTCCAGTTCAATTCCTGGTCGCGTCTCGTTGAATACGTCCATAGTCTCCACTGCAGCTTCAAGATCTTCCTTCGTCAAACGCAGACCGAGCCAATCGATCAGCTCTTCGTTCCACTTTACCACCAGCTTCGTCTTTTTGAACCACATAGGCATGACCTGGTTGAACGTTGCTAACCACCCTGCCACGCTGGAGATTTCATCATCATCCACACTCTTATAGCTCACAGCATTTCCCTCTAAGGCTCGAGGCACACACTTCAGCTGGGCAGGTGTAAGACCTGCAGTCTTATCTGCTACCTCAGACCAGTCTACGAAATCCACATGCTTGGGGTCCATAGTGTCAAGCGCCACCTTCCGCAGAATCTGCTCCCGTTCATTCAAATTCGGCATTGGAAGCTGGATGGTTCGATCCATGCGACCTGGCCGTCGCAGAGCTTCATCAATAGCAAAAGGTCGGCTGGTGGTCGCAATGAGGACCACTCCCTCTTGCGTTTCGAAACCATCAAGCTCAACAAGGAGTTGATTGATGAGTGACTCGTGATCCTGCTTCCTAGTATCAGAGGTTGCTCCCCGAACCCCTGCAAAATGATCGAAGTCGTCCATGAAAATGATCAGCGGAGAAACCTCCCGTGCGGTTTTAAAGAGCTCACGCACGTTGGATGCTCCTTGCCCCACCCAAGCTCCACCTTCAAGYTCTGCACCTTGTAGCTCCACCATGGGGACCTTCGCTTCAGCTGCAATGGCAAATGCTAGAGTTGTTTTGCCTGTCCCTGGTCCACCAACGATGAGCACCCCTCTGGGAGGTCTGGCTCCCATTTCCTTGAATACCCTCGGGTTCCGTAAGAAGCTGATGACTTCGTTGATTTCCTCTTTCACTGCATCAATGCCTGCAAAATCCTCAAGCTTAACTTGGGGATGCTTCACTCTCTTCATTTTGTCGAACACATTCTTGATTGGATCGATCTCATCCTTCTTATTCTCCTTGTTGATCTCCTTCTCCAGTTGTTCTTGTTTCTTTTCCTTCCACTGTGCTTCGTTCATGGCCAGCTTCCGAGGCGTGAAGGGAGCCAGCAAAAGCCCCCCAACAATAGTCACGAAGAAATAGAGGGGGATACCTACAACATAAGTACGGAGTGGAAGAGAAATCCACCACGCTGGAGAACCAGTACCTTCACCGTAACGCCCATCGGTTTTCCTTTGCGCTTCCTGTTGCCATACCATAATATCCGTAGGCTCTGCTACTTCAGCCCCTTCTGGCAAGTCGAATCCGAGAGCAACACGCGCGCGGAGTGGTAACACTGTCTGAATTACCGGAAAACCGAACCTTACCATGATCTCCTCAAAAGTTTCAGCCAATGTCTGGAAATAATAGGGTCTAATCGTGACCAGCAGAGGAGAGTTCCATATGTCCTCCAGCACCCACCAGACGACCTTGAAGGGCAACTGAAAAAGATCCCACACGGGCCACTCTTTCAGTGGTATCCACATAAACTCAGTAGTAGTGGGAATTCCATCAACGTTCATCTTTATATACAACGAATCAAAGCCCCCWGCTGCTTCAAGCTCTGCATTCATAAGTGGAATGTCTACAAGATATTCACGGTCGTCGCCCTTAATAGTGAGATACATGACCCGCCGGTCATGACGTACACGAGCCTTGGCAACCAATTTCCTGGTGACGGCATGAGATGCAGCCATCGGAGACATCTCCCAGCGGTCTTCCTGTTTRTTGAACCAGGTCTGGGCCATCACCCTGTCCCTTGCAACCAGAATCGCTGCCTGCTTCTCCTGGACATACTCCCGGGCTTCCTCAAGATTCTCTTCAAAATATTGCTTGGCACGTTCCTTGCTTAGGTCCCGCCAGGCCCTCGACCCCATGGCCCACTCCAAGTCGGACACAGATGCTTGTCTCTCTTCCTCCACTTCAGAAAGATCCTCATCAAGTTCCATCGCTCCAAGATCAACAGGAAGTTGCACATGGCTAATGTCCGCATCTTCGCCTAAACCCAACCGATCTCTGACTAGGCTCTCGTACTGCGCTCTCACCTCGACTCCCCTTTCCTGTTCCTTCTGAATTTTATCAAACAGCTCCTGTGTCTGGGCATCAACTTCAAATTCAGATATCTGCCTATCATCGACAACGCCAACGGCAAGGGGTAGCAGTGCTTGCTTTCGATTTGTCTCACCAGCCACTTCCAAGTCTTTCATAATTCTGGAAACTGTTTCAGATGTTCCATCTTCACCCGACTCCCTCTGAAACCATCGCTGATACACACTTTCAAAATCAGCCTTACCCTGATCTTCAATTTTGGGAAGGTCRTCAAAAACTGCACTCTCAACCCATCTTTGCCTCTCCATCATCTCTATCTCCAAATTTGACACCTTCTGCCAGAGCTCACCAGACCGCGTCTCAGCATCTTTGACTGACAACTCTAGAGCCTCTCTTCGCTCCCAGTTCTCATCGTCTAACTCGTCATCTAACTTCTGTAGTTCGGATTTAGTAGACAAGTACTCCTGCTCCATCTTCTCAGCCCTCTTCGAGATGGCGTCCCGCTCCTTTCTGAGTTCCTCGATTGTAGAATTMAGCTCCAAAATCTTCTGCCCCTGCAACTGCCGCCCACCCGCATAGGTCCCGCGCACTGCCTCTTCCAGCTTCGCAAGGAAGACCGACTTCTTCGTAGAATCTAGTGCAGCCTGTTCTCCCAAAGCTTCAAGCTCTTCGAGCTTCTGGTCAATCCCAAGGGCGAACCGTAACTGTCGCTCTCTCTCAAACTTCTTCAGCTCCTCCTGCTTTCGCAATTCCCCAATTTCAGCCTCACTAAACTCGTCACCCARCTCCTYCACTTCAGAGGCGGCCTCTTYTGCAACAGCAGGTGCTGCAACGGCAATTCCTCTTGGCCCAAACCCTACGGCTGCAATCACCACCCCCAATGCCAATGCTTTCCCCATATTTCGAGCAAATTGAGCAATACTTGCTGCGAATACAACATGGTCACCGTGGTTCAAAAAATCTCCACCATCTCTTACCTGCCTTYGATTACCATTACAACACCTCGACTCGAGAGCACCATGTGCTCGAGAGTCCCATTCTCTGGATAAGGAATTGGAAAAGGAGGAACACAACGAAGACAAAGGAGCCGACGACGACGACGAAGCACAACCTCCAGACGTCACAGAATCCCCAGACTCGTCGCAATGCTTCCCCTGCGCAGAATTTTCACAAAATTCGCTACTAGAGGAGCAGGAGATTCTGCCTGAATTTCCCAACCTAATGTGAGCGGACAAACCAAGGATGCCAGCTCCAAAAGCCTTATTCCGCCACACAGGCAACCCTTCACACATCCAATGCGCCMTTAACCTATCCCCATTGCTGCCGACTCCCACCGCACCATTGCGCCTCCTACAAAATGGTTGACACCGGAGCTTGCAACTCCAACTGGAATCCTTGTTCTGGGAGCTTCCCCATGGGAAACCCCTGCTGGAGGTTCTCCTACAGAAGCTCCACAGCGACGACGCGGGGGCAGTGGCGGAGGGGCAGAGCACACTCATCCCTGCCGGCTGCTCCACAACCCCTCCCACACTACAAGAACAATCCTAGAACACTCAACAGTTCATCGACGCAACCACCATATTCAACATTTGAGCAAACATCGCCAAAAGACACAAAATTGGACACCGCAGAGAGCGTAGATCACCAAWTGCAGTGCGGAGACGCTCGAAATGTGCGCAAGGAGAAGGGTATGGAAGGAAGCTCCGCACGGGGACGTGAGGGGGGTGAGATTAGTGGATATGGTGGTGCCGTGGTGGAATGCTCAGCACGGAGCCAGAACGAGTGTTTGCTAAAACCCTAAAACCTCATGTAAGGTTCCAGTTGGAAAGGGGCTCGCACTRTGAGACTTGGCGTGCCAATGAGCGGCCTAGGATGAGGATAGGGAGACCTCGTTCAGGACTTCGACCAAAACCCGGAAGCTTTCTATTATTAGACTAATCAAATATTTATATATTCGTATTGATAAATGAAAGAGATTTAAGACACCAAAGGAATGCATCATTTCGATATTAAACAAAGTTAATTGAGATTAAATTTTTCTGTAAGATGGTATGGCACTTTGTTACCTCAACAATATCTACATATTGATTTAGGAGATAATGAGAGCATTTGATSAAGTGGTGCTACTAGGCACCTAGTGCTTTGGGATGTCTCTACCATAATTGCTAGAAATAAGAAATGCTAGAAAAGATGCTTTGAGAGAAATTTGTTATGGAAATTATCCTATTTTTTACCACAATTTATTATCCTACTTGAAGGATCATGAAAATATGAATTTTTTTTCCTATGTGTAGATAAATAATATATAGAGTAATAAGGAGTGGAATAGTACTTGATGACAAATTATGAATTAGTTATGATTTTTTGAAGAGGTTTGCCTAAAATCATCTAAAATAAATAGTGAGCATTTAAGCATGGGTCCCATTGTACATTTGTTTTTGTTCAAAACATAAAAGATATACTAAATGGTAATAGTGTATCTTTTAGAATTTGTATGAATAAACCATRAACTTTTTAAAGTATTGATTATATGTGTACTTAGAATCACAATTCTAGACTCTAATATTGAGAACCTATATGTTTTAAAGAAGAATCTAATTAGTCAATTATTGTAATATAGTCAAGATGAAATGTGCTTATATTAATTCCAACTTTTTTTTTAGAAATTGGCATAATTAATCCTCAAAGAACAAGCCCTATAACCACTTCAAGTCAAGTCATTCAATAACTAGAAATTACTTTGATAACCATGATCATGAATCCCCTCATAAAATATTTTTTACCTCCCAAATATATGATATACATTGATATAGATATGGGCATGCAGGCACAAGGCCATTGATACAGTATACAAATACAAGATACAAATATGGATACAAATATGGCACTTGAAAATATATTACCACCGCATATGCGTTCGAAGAAGACACGGATTTAGAGGTAATGAAAAATGGATATAATTATCTTTTAATTTTCTAGATGATAGAAGATAATGACTAATGAAACATAAATAGAAATGTTTATTTATTAATTTTAGGAGGGCTCAAGGTCTATTGGGTGTCCATTTTGAATGACTATCTACTCAAAAGAGACAATTTTACAACTATACCCTCATCTTAATGAGCTAAAACTTCCATTTCCATAAAGTGTATTGCAAAAATGTGCACACATCCTTATAGTTGGAAAAGATGAATCCACAAAAACACAATTGAATGACACTCTCCTTAGGTTTTAAATCAGGACATATACAAGTTTCAAATGTTTTAAATAGAAAATATTGAATTTCAAAGAATTTAAGTCATCTTAAATTACATAAAGTTGGTGAAAATTTTAAAAATTGGAATTCAAGCACAGATCTAGATATTGTAGTTGAAGCAATTTCATAACCTTTGTTTATTTATTTACCACTAGGTAATTGCTATGATATTATTCTTTCGAGAACATTTTGTAGTTTAAAAGACTTAGTATAATCTACAATGCTATATATAAGATTTCATATATTTATGGATATCAATTCATATGTCATTAATATAATTAACGTTATAATTTTTGCATTATTTAAATATCAAATTATAAAAGCCTTTAACATAACTCACCTTTTTTTATCAACAATTTTCAAAATTAAATTGATATTAAATATTTTTTTTTTTTTTTTTTTATTTTAGTTAGAGATGCACTATAAGAAAACAGACTGTACTGTGACGTTGGAAAAAACGGGCGCAGTTGTTTATTTTGATGCGTTTTTAATCAACGTTGACGTCTCCTAAAGTTTGTTATTATGGACGGGCAAAAAACGTGTAGAAATCTCAAAGGACGTGGGTGATTTGGCCTTGTTTTTTTCTGACATCACTCCAAACATGGTCTTCCAAAGTCTCCAAAATGTGCCATGTGGTGGACTGCTCAGCGCCACGTAGGAGGCGATTTGGCGGGAAGTGCCACGTCAGAATTTTTTTCATCCGGTCTATTGTTGATGTAGCACTTGACAAGGCAACTGACGTGGCGATGGGAAAAGTGACGTGGCATGCCCAGTCAACATACTTTCATGTCATTTGAGGATTTATATATATTTTTTTTAGACATCATCTTAGAAATCTAGATGTTTTTTTGAACATCAATTGTAACTACAAAACAAGGTCAATAAAAAATAATTATTTAAAAAAATTATCAAAAAATATATATAATAAACAAGAAAAATTCTTAAATTCAGCTAGAATTAAAAAAAACTTACCATTTACTATCAAGAGAATTTTTGATTGCAAAATGAAGGAATTACTTCATTAAAAATTAGTGAGAATGAAAGGTAAGAGGTCATACTTATATATCCATTCTCTGCCCACGGTGAGACAAAAGATATGGGATAACTAGAATATGGCATCTTGACTATAGTATATGTCGATGTTGTTTTAGACGTCAAGTTGTTGTTCCAGACATCTAGATGTTGTTTTAGACATCTCGATCATGTTGTTTAACCCCTAAATGACCCTGAGGACAGAATGTGTCCTTGACCAATTTTTTAAGTTAAATAAAACCTTACTAAATTACTAGTTTTAGTAGTTTATATTTTTGAAAAATTCTTTTTGAAGTTTAGTTTTAGCTTCAAACATCTGATTTTGAAAATGATTGATCATGATTTTTCTATTCAAGATTTTGTGCATGGGTGTCGATTGCAATCTTGACTTTTTGTAGTGTTGAGGGCTCTTGGGAATGAGCCTCAAATACACTAGATCTTTGAGAAGAAATTACATTAGAATTTCATTTAAAAAAATTGTAGAGTAGATTTTGAGAAGCCATAAATTGATTGGAGTTATGCATGTTACTACTTTTAACCTCATATTTTTTTGGTGACCAACTTTTTAGAATTGACATGTGAAAAGAGGATTGAAAGACTTCAATTCACTTTTGCAATTTTAAGACCCTCATGATCAAACATTATAATCTTTCAATCCATAAGAGATATTGTTGTGTTTTCTTTTCTAATGTGAACTCTAGGGTGAATGCAAGAAAGACCGGTCCTATTTTGCGTCACACTTGCAATGACGAAGTTGTCATGTGCTATAACTTTTGGAGCATGAATCCAATCAACTTGAAATTTTTATTGGAGATGTCTAACTTGATAGTAATCATATCTCTTATTTTTCAGAAATTTTAAAATATCATTTTATACTTAAATTTGGATTTAGCTAATTTGTCACACTTTGCAGTTTAGGGTTTTTTAGTATTGGGGAGTATCCAAAATTAATGATCTAGAGACAAAATTTCTATGGTCTATTCCCGCACTAGGCATGCATGTATTTACCAAAGGGAATTTAAAAAAACATTATTTTATATCTTCTACATAGGTGCAAACAGGGCTTCCTTGCGCGTGCACTTCTGAACAAACAAGATGGTTTTAAGATCATTGTTTTAGTGAAATCTCTTCACCATGAAGTCTTCCCAAATTGACAATTTTTAGTTTTAAAAAAAATGTTTTCCCTATTTTTTAAAATTAAAAAATCAAAGTACCTATTTTCATGAGATTTTTCACTTTTCTAGTTCTCCTACTTAGAGAATTTTTCTATACTTTTCCTTCCTAAGGTACCTTCTTCTTGAAGGAATATGCTTTAAACATATTTTTGAAATTTTTTTCTAATTTTTTTTCTAATTATATAGTACTCACGAAAAATTCAGCAGTACTGTGCAAAACGCTACCAAAACCGGTCGGTCTTTCTTGCAATGACCCTCTAACATGTCTAGTTTGATTTTATACGATTACAATTCAGAAAGAATTGATACAACGTATCAAAATGTTGACTTTTTGTTCAATTTAGAGCAAATTCTAGAAGCTCAAGAAATTCCAGGGTCATTTTGGGGTTAAGACATTTTACATTGAACACAATTCTTCCATTACATATCCCATATGGATTGTTTCTCTTCCTACCACCCCACTTATATAAAGAACATCTCTTTTCATCCATAGTGCACATCCATCCATTTCCTTTTTATGGCAAAACATGTCATGTTACCCATGTAACTGCCCATTTTCTAAATTTTTTACATATGGTCAGCATTTTACCATAGACCGTAGTAATTTTTACTAACTTATCCATGGTCAAAATGTATCTACTTGCTGACGTGGCAATCTCTGTTTTTGGAGACGTCACAATAAACAACAAACTTGTTTTTCTGAACATTGTCAAGAACGTATCCGTCTAGGGTGACATCTACTTGTTTTCTAACTTAGCTGCACACGTTTTCCGCAACATCCTATTGAATTCACACTTTTGACCAATGCGTGACGTTTCAAAAAACATGATGTTTTTTTGGCAACGACACCAAAAACGCGAGTTTCTTATAGTGATGTTTGGACATAAAAATATTTTTCTCCCATCCCAAAATGACCTTTTACTTCAACTAATTCAAATTAAGGTAAAAAATCAATAGTTTTAAATCCTGTTTAAAGCTAGGAATAAAGGTTCATGCTCTCCTATTGTCCTCCAAATTTGAGCTTTGGATTCATTTTCACATTGAAGTTGTGGAGCTATAAAATGTGGGACAATGTACCCAACAATGTACCCAAAAGAGTCACTGCCTTCTTACTCAAAAGACAACTCAAATCAAAAGATTTTGGGGCCTTAGTTTGGGGAGGAGCACCACTAGCTAGCCAATCAATTGAACACTTTGCGCTTTGTTTGTTGTGAATTTTCTCTTTTCGTTGTGTGATTTATAGTCCATACATTGATATTGTCCATTGCATACTCCTATGAATGCCATAGCATGGACAAAAATAACCATGATGCATTGTTGACAAACTCACCTCTAAAGATCCCAGACTAGATGAGTACTTCGTCATCGGGCCTGCATTGTCTAATCCACTAACTCCAAAACTTTACCGCACTCATAAATTAGTTCCTCACTTGCAGCCAAATCAAGTAGCTAGGCTCAATACTTAATCAAAATCTAGTTGGTGACGTGCACGATGTCAAATTGATGATCTCCAAAATTATTAGAGCAATCCACCATTGGTATAGCGTTGTGTGAACTACTGAAATTGGATCCTCAATCAGAAGCAGCTACAAGGCCAAAACCCTTCATGGAAGCCCACAACCGTCCACAAATATGTCACGGCAACATAGTGTATTTAGTAATATTGTAGACAAAAAATAAAAGATTTCAATTTTATAAAATGTGCCCACTATTGTAAGGGGACATGCGACAATCATTTTGTTCAATTTAATCGTGACACTTCATGACATAAATTAGCCACATTGGCTTGTTTTCAAAATCTATAAAAAATTGTCTCCATCTTTGCTTCTTATTGGGGAGTTGTGAACGCAAAATTCTACCTTGCACTTTAGATTCCTTAAGGTGATTCTTCATATATGATAGTGCACCAATTCTAAAATGCATCCAAGGTGCAYTAAATAGTCAATTTAATCTAGATTTGCACAAGAATATCCAATTTTCCACCAAGTTTTCCACCCAAATTTGTACTAGAATCATCTCCATTTTACCACAACTATTTCATGAACCTTCATCAAATATTCTAAGATAATTGTTACTACAATTTTTATTTGTGTAATGCACATTTGAATAAACAAATTTAACCCCTAGAGGATTGAAGGTGTTTAAAAGTAGCTTTTGTTTTCTGGACTAGTTCTTGTAAAAAGCATTATTTCTCATTGGTGTGGAATAATTTTGATAATTGCCACCTTTGAAATGAAAGATTCATGTAGCTTTTCTAAGAAAAATAGATCAAATTAATCACACAATTTTTGAGAAAATGCCATAGTTGACAAGATTCATGAAAGATGTTTGGTTAGGCAGTACTTTGTACATACGTTGAAATGGGAATGTTGAAATGAGAATGCTCAAAAGTGCTCTCAAAACTTTGAATGTTTTTCCATAGGTACAAATCATCATGATATCGCTGTGTAATTTTTTCAAATAATTTTGAGGTGTAGGAAAAAAAGATAAGAGAATGTAAAGTGATGGCCCAGAGCATGTTTTTTATTCTTAAGAAATTCACTCCAAATTGCATACTTGATCATTTCTTGATCGGATTGCACCAACTTGCTCAAAGAATAAAAATTTTAGGGTTTTTAAAAAAAAAATTCACAAGCTGTTCATGAGATCAATATACTTAATTTTCTACAAATATAGTTGCAATAGTTGCATGGTGGCCTTACGGTCCTTTAGGGATTAAAAATATGTTTCTTTGAGCCCTTAATAAGTAATTTAAGGTTTTAAAAATCAACGTAAAATACAAAATCTCAAAAATGTCCAAAAATATTATAAAAATAAAAAATACAATCCTTGCAATTGTAAATGTCTCTCTAAAAAAATTTGCCTGTAATAATATGGTCATTATTTTATGCTTTCTTCAAGAAGCATGTATAGAAATCTCCCCAAATTTTGACAAATATTAGTTGTTTTTGTACAAACTATAATGACACAGCCTCACACTAACAAAAGGTACTCTTGCACATACTTTGGGTGGTAATGGACTTTGAATACCCCCACAGTTATGCGCCAAGGGACCCATGTACGGCAATTGGACAAGCCTGGGCTAAAATACTACTCTACGGCAGGCATGCCAAGTTGAAAAATATGGTTGGGCACTTTAAGTTTCGAAGATGGCATTGCAAATAACGCAGCTTGCCAGTGGCNATTTCATGAACCTTCATCAAATATTCTAAGATAATTGTTACTACAATTTTTATTTGTGTAATGCACATTTGAATAAACAAATTTAACCCCTAGAGGATTGAAGGTGTTTAAAAGTAGCTTTTGTTTTCTGGACTAGTTCTTGTAAAAAGCATTATTTCTCATTGGTGTGGAATAATTTTGATAATTGCCACCTTTGAAATGAAAGATTCATGTAGCTTTTCTAAGAAAAATAGATCAAATTAATCACACAATTTTTGAGAAAATGCCATAGTTGACAAGATTCATGAAAGATGTTTGGTTAGGCAGTACTTTGTACATACGTTGAAATGGGAATGTTGAAATGAGAATGCTCAAAAGTGCTCTCAAAACTTTGAATGTTTTTCCATAGGTACAAATCATCATGATATCGCTGTGTAATTTTTTCAAATAATTTTGAGGTGTAGGAAAAAAAGATAAGAGAATGTAAAGTGATGGCCCAGAGCATGTTTTTTATTCTTAAGAAATTCACTCCAAATTGCATACTTGATCATTTCTTGATCGGATTGCACCAACTTGCTCAAAGAATAAAAATTTTAGGGTTTTTAAAAAAAAAATTCACAAGCTGTTCATGAGATCAATATACTTAATTTTCTACAAATATAGTTGCAATAGTTGCATGGTGGCCTTACGGTCCTTTAGGGATTAAAAATATGTTTCTTTGAGCCCTTAATAAGTAATTTAAGGTTTTAAAAATCAACGTAAAATACAAAATCTCAAAAATGTCCAAAAATATTATAAAAATAAAAAATACAATCCTTGCAATTGTAAATGTCTCTCTAAAAAAATTTGCCTGTAATAATATGGTCATTATTTTATGCTTTCTTCAAGAAGCATGTATAGAAATCTCCCCAAATTTTGACAAATATTAGTTGTTTTTGTACAAACTACAATGACACAGCCTCACACTAACAAAAGGTACTCTTGCACATACTTTGGGTGGTAATGGACTTTGAATACCCCCACAGTTATGCGCCAAGGGACCCATGTACGGCAATTGGACAAGCCTGGGCTAAAATACTACTCTACGGCAGGCATGCCAAGTTGAAAAATATGGTTGGGCACTTTAAGTTTCGAAGATGGCATTGCAAATAACGCAGCTTGCCAGTGGCGCGCTATTAGTTTGGCTTTTAGAATGGACATTGAATAGTGTTGGGTCAACAATATCCGATATTGTCCATAATGGATGGAAGGTGAGTCCTTAAGTGGATTCTGTGTGAGGTGGCAGGCCATATTCTAGAGCCATCATCACCTCACAAGTGGCATGTCCCAATGGCGCTTTCAATTTGGGCAAAGCCAATGCATTCAAACTTGGGCTTCTACTAGCCACACCAAACAACGATTTGAAGCCTCTACTTTGCGTTGTTGCCATGAGATTGCCCTTTGCGGGCTTGAGTACACTCAGTGCTAATATTAAAACATTGTAAGTCCTTGCGCAGTCGTACACTTTTGATATTACATGGTAATTAACACCCTACCAAGTACGTACACAAAAGCAAGCAATCTTCATGCCAATACTTAATTGAAAGACTGATGGACAACCAATAGAGGCTTGATTGGACAATCACTTGGGTATGTTGTGCACCTTGAGGATTCTGCTCTTGAATTCCAATACTGAACTCTCGGTTTTATCTTTTTGCACTGACACTTTTTAGCTAGTTCTATACTCACCACAATTACCTGACAAACAATGCGTGTAGAATTTATCTATAGTACAATGTCCTCTGCACAATGTTGCAAACCTCCCTTAGACAACTCCAAGAAACAAATTTTCATAACAATAGAGAGTTTGTTGCAAGCATGATGCTTTTCTTTATTAATTCAAGGATCATGCTTATCTTGCTTTACTTTAGAAAATCGGTGATAAGGATAACAACTAGAAATGCTCTGAAGACACCTCACGCACATAGACTAACACACATTTTGTCTGTTGGTCTGCATGGGCATAGGTGAGGAGCACTTTTCCAAGCTTTCTGGTAGAATTAGATGGTGAAAGTTCTACTTTCTTGATACCTCTACACCTGGAGCTTTTATATTTTGTATATGTAGAATGCAAAGGTTGTAGTTGTGTGTTTTCAACATACAAGCTTTGATTTCTTTTTTTTGTCAAGAACACTTTGTATTCTTGTTCGATATCTCGGTTTTATTTATTTATTTGAGCAACCTTAGTTGTTGCATCGCAACATTAATGGTCATAATTTCTCTTAATTATTGATTTTTTTAAAAGTAAGGATCTATGTTGTCTATTGAGTCTCAAAATTTTTACTGCTACGTATTTGCTCACGTACTCCTTCACGGCAAGGTAGATATGAGTTCTCCTTAATTCAAAGATGATGTTACTACAATTACTTCACTCAACAATAATGTATATTTTACATTCTATAAAATGTTGCTTGACTTATTTTGGACAAGTCATAATAGTGTATGAATCTGCCCTATAATGGGATGTCATGTCTTTTCCTTCTCCACTTTAAATGGTTTCAATTGTATTTCCAATGAATTTCAAAAATCAACATGCTTAAAGCATATGTTGTGACAAAGAGCTCTTTTATTGAAAATTTTCTCATGTAGACCATGTAGAGATGTTTTCACGATTTAAAATAAATACTTATGCACCTTGGATAGTCCAAATATGTTCAAAAAAAGTTACCACCCAAAACTCAATTTGCGTTTCAAAGTAGGGATTTTCAAAAGTTTTTGAAACAATAGAAAATAGTGCATTGTGATAAGAAAATGGGTACATAAACACCTTTCATAGTCATAGTATAGACATAATTTATAAACATCTTTCATAGGTTGCCATCATTTAGTCCTCATTGCATTGTGAAATTGTCCCTTCTAAATGGATAGTCACTCAAATTAACCCCTCAACATTCTTATGTGGATGGTGTTTCTAAGAGGCTATTAGAGTCCCTTGTACTTTATAGCATTTCGTGAAAAATGTACGGTCTTGTTTGACATTTCACAGTTGATTTGCATTTGCAAGAGAGTTCCAAATCAATTGTAATAATTTTTGGGTCATTTCACTCCATTGATCTTGAGATTATTATAATCAAAGGGCCTTATCTCCTCAACTTCAAAGACTCAAATTTCTTACAGTCAATGGCACTTTTGTCTTTTGAGAGAGGTGGCAAACAAATCAATGTATGAGAGCTCAAAAATTTGGGAGGTGGTGGTTCATGAGCATTCTAATGCCTTCAACAATCTGCAAAACAATATCATTTTGAGGGAGACAATAAGTTCACGGCATTTGCAAAGAAAAAGCAATTTTGACCGTTGTTGGTGTCTGCACCGTACGAGGAAACAAACACATGCAAGGGCTCTAAGCCATGTTATATTCTTTATCAAAAGGCACTTCAATAATCAACTACAAGCTACAACCATTTACACAATCCAAAACGCTATGTGGGTAGTTGCAAGAAACACCTATCGTTTTGGGCTCAAAATGGCCTTAGTACCAGAGTAGTGTGACTTTTGGAATAAAATTTTGAAAACGAATTAAAATATGGATAATTTGTAAAGCATTAAAAAAATCACATGTGTAAAAATTCAGACCTAGAAAAATTTATCTTTAAAAGTTATGCATACTCAAATAGTGATGGAAAATGCCAAGAAAATGGACACTTTGATGTTTGATTTTTTTTAAATAGCAAAAAATTCAAAACATTCTCCAAAAAAACAATTTTTGCTCACTTGAAGATGCTTCTTCTCAACCATTTCTGTCTTTGAAAAAAAAATTGAGTTTTTTGCACTTGTGCAAAGGTAGTGCACTTTGAGCACATGTGGAGGGTGGACGGATTATTATTTTTAGAAAATCTCTTCATGGGCATATGTAACTTTAATAGAAGTCCTTGAATACCAATTTTGAGCTTCAAATTCTAATTTTTGGATAGAAAATAGTACTAAAAAACTCCAAAATGGCTAAGGTAGACACCTAATCAGGGGCAAGTTCAAAATAGTAAAATAATTTTGAAAAAATTATTGATTGCCTAAAACTACCTCATATACCTTCATTCCAAATTTTACTCCAAAAGATCAAAATATGCAAAAGTCATGAGGAAAAAAGCACCTATCCAAGGGCAAGGGGACAAAAAATAGGACAAGTGTTTCTTGCAATCACCCATGTCTTAAAATACAATAGGTGCCAATTTTTCACGCAATTTGCAAATCCAATTTTCCATTTCGTTCTTCATTGACGTCTCGCACCTTATCATGGCATGCTTGACAAGTTTTGTTTTTAACTTCTTCAAATTCTAGATCATCCTGATCTACAACAATTCTTCAAAACATTCTTATTGGGGCGCTGAGGGGTTAAAAAGACACTAAAGTCCATATCCCAAGCCCCCAAATCAAAAAAACAATTATGGTCATTTTTCAATTCCTTCCAAGCCTATATCTTTCTTGAACACATATGTAGTAGCAATTGATACGGAATATGTGACCATATGCAATATCCATATGCCATATTCATGTATACTATGTCCAATATCCACATTTCATATTGTATCAAATACCCATATTCATATATATGAATATCTAATATTTGCATGCCATGCTAATCTTGTGCCTATGTGTCTTTAAATATATCCTTATCCATATATCAACCTATACCATATAATGGAGAGGGGAATAATTTTTTTTAATGAGGGGTTCCATTTTTTTCTTAAATTTTTTTTTAAACTTGGAAGGTTGGCTAATTGTCTCTTTTCAGTGGATAGTGGATAGTTAGAGGATAGTCAATCTCTTGTTGCAAGAGGTTCAAGGTCCAATGTAGGAACATTGCAAAATGCCTTGTTCAACAATATTTGTTATGCACAACATCACTTTAAAGGGCGGTCCACATGGCTACCTCACCACTCCTTTGTCAAATATATACCCAAAATAAGGTTCGATTGATGCTTAATAACAAAAATATCCAACAACATTCTTTTTTTCCAATCATCACAAGTTTTTTTAATAAATAATTCTCCATACATTAGATGTTTTTTGAGGCCTTTGGAAGATTGTTTCGGGGTTGTTTCCAAGTTGTTCACCTTTTTGTTTCCTACGCTGTGAACCAACCACTGCTATTCAAAATATTTAAATTTAAAAAAATTAAAAATTAAAAATTATTCTCTTACAAGAAAATCAAAAGTATTAAAAAACAAAAAATGATTTAATTTTTTTCTTTCTAAANAAAGTCATGAGGAAAAAAGCACCTATCCAAGGGCAAGGGGACAAAAAATAGGACAAGTGTTTCTTGCAATCACCCATGTCTTAAAATACAATAGGTGCCAATTTTTCACGCAATTTGCAAATCCAATTTTCCATTTCGTTCTTCATTGACGTCTCGCACCTTATCATGGCATGCTTGACAAGTTTTGTTTTTAACTTCTTCAAATTCTAGATCATCCTGATCTACAACAATTCTTCAAAACATTCTTATTGGGGCGCTGAGGGGTTAAAAAGACACTAAAGTCCATATCCCAAGCCCCCAAATCAAAAAAACAATTATGGTCATTTTTCAATTCCTTCCAAGCCTATATCTTTCTTGAACACATATGTAGTAGCAATTGATACGGAATATGTGACCATATGCAATATCCATATGCCATATTCATGTATACTATGTCCAATATCCACATTTCATATTGTATCAAATACCCATATTCATATATATGAATATCTAATATTTGCATGCCATGCTAATCTTGTGCCTATGTGTCTTTAAATATATCCTTATCCATATATCAACCTATACCATATAATGGAGAGGGGAATAATTTTTTTTAATGAGGGGTTCCATTTTTTTCTTAAATTTTTTTTTAAACTTGGAAGGTTGGCTAATTGTCTCTTTTCAGTGGATAGTGGATAGTTAGAGGATAGTCAATCTCTTGTTGCAAGAGGTTCAAGGTCCAATGTAGGAACATTGCAAAATGCCTTGTTCAACAATATTTGTTATGCACAACATCACTTTAAAGGGCGGTCCACATGGCTACCTCACCACTCCTTTGTCAAATATATACCCAAAATAAGGTTCGATTGATGCTTAATAACAAAAATATCCAACAACATTCTTTTTTTCCAATCATCACAAGTTTTTTTAATAAATAATTCTCCATACATTAGATGTTTTTTGAGGCCTTTGGAAGATTGTTTCGGGGTTGTTTCCAAGTTGTTCACCTTTTTGTTTCCTACGCTGTGAACCAACCACTGCTATTCAAAATATTTAAATTTAAAAAAATTAAAAATTAAAAATTATTCTCTTACAAGAAAATCAAAAGTATTAAAAAACAAAAAATGATTTAATTTTTTTCTTTCTAAAAGATATTTAATAATTAATTTAAAAAATTAGTTAAGTAATGTTATCTGATGTGGCAATCACTTGACCACGTCAAATCGCTCACGTGGTAGAGTTCATAGAGTTCCTACAATCAAAAACTCGCAGTCTTCTGAAGGCCTCAAAAAAATATATAATAAAAATTCTGACATCTATTTCTCCAAAATATCTTCAACCCCGGCTACTTTCATACCCGGTTYTGGTATGGCAAGTTACACTGATGAGTGAGGAAAAGGACACAACCACAAGGCAAATTGTCSCTCATGAATAACATAGTTTGCATTTTGCAAGACTGTATTGGGCTTGCAATGGCAGAGGGTGGTACCCTATTCATTATTGGTGCGCACCTGCTGAAGCTATATTGGCCATGGCATGAACCATTATTGGCAGTCAGGACCCCCCCAAGACAGCATCTTGCCCCCCCTTCTCAGTCACATGAAAAGAATTGACACTAACTTATGTAGCTCACTGATCAATGGAGTCCCCCCCCCCAACTAACCAATCATGGGCCTCTTTCAATGGAAATTGTCCATGTTTTTCAAGAAAAAAAAAATAACCAATCATGGCATTCAAGCAACTCTCATCATTGGTCATCRAACTTGCATTGCAATGAAACGAAAAATCTCAATTAAAAGAGCTCAAAATAACAAACCATGAGTTATTTATTTTGATCTTCAAGAGACCCTCAAAGAAACAGAACAACAGATTGAAGTAGAAAAAAGTTCTCTTATGTAACTTAATTGAAATTCAAATTATTACATCCAGAAGAAGCCTTCCATTCAGTCTCTCAATCACCAAAGTACAAATATACTCCCAAATGTGGTCCATCATATTATTTACTCCTTTAGGCTGTAAGTTGAATGAAGAGGTGCTGTGGATTGATGATCAATAGAAGCTTTCAATCCTTCTTGAGTTGTTCCTTCTTTTTGTACCATCTCAATTGAACGTCAGTCAGGGAAACAATTGAGAAAAGTTTGTGATTTTTCTTGTTAACTTATGTTATTACTGATGAGTCAGCTATGAGATATGTCATTCAATGGTTTATCTGTGTTATTTCATCATGCGTTCTTAACCCCTAAAGGACCAAGCTGCGTTTTTTTTGGCAACATAGCAATTTTGGGCATCATGCAATAACTTTTTAAAAGTGTAGTCAAATGTTCTAAAAATTGTTGGGCCTTAAAGATACTCCTTGGACACATGTTGTGTAAGCATTTCAAAGAAAAATAATGAAAACTCCATTCGTAGTGAGGTGCCCAAAATTGCTATGTTGCCAAAAAAAACGCAGCTTGGTCCTTTAGGGGTTAACCTGTAAAGAACCGGGGATGTTTGAGCATATCTCTTGTTTTTGAGACTAGCTCTTGCAACAAGCATAATTTCTTATTTGTGTGGAATAATTTTGATGATTGCAACTGTTAAAATGGAAGTAGACTTGTGTATCTTTTCTGCGAAAAAAAGATCAACAAAATTGTATAATTTTTGAGAAAATGCCACCATTGAAAAGATTGAAGAAAGATGTTCAATTAGGCAATACTTTGTAGATAGGTTGAAATGGGAATGTTGAAATCAGAGTGCTCAAAAGTACTCCAAAAATTATGAATTTTTTTCTATAGGTATATATCATCATGATGTTAATGCATATATTTTTTTCAAATTATTTTTAGGTGTAGAAAAAAAGATACAAGGATGTGAATTGACAGCCCACAATGTCTTTTCAATTTTGGCAAAAAATTCACCCAAAATCACACACTTGATCATTTCTCGATTTGATTGTGCCATCAAATTCATTGTAAAAAAATCATTGAGAATCTCTTTGTTGTTCACGAGCTAATAATGAGGTTAACATATTGAATTTGCTACAAATGTAGGTGCAAAAGCCACGTGGTAGCCTTCTTGTCCTTTTTAGGGTTAACTATACTAACATTGAAAAAATTCTCAAATTTGATTTCACCCTACTGGTCTCTTGGAAGGGGTTACTTCTAATGACACTCGACCCAAAATATCAGCCTGAAAATGTAGAAAATGAGCACGTATTTGATTAGGAGAATGTAAACCCAACACCAAACTTGAACATTTGCTGAAGTTCTGGATGTACGCCATCAACCATCAGAACTTTAAAGTTTTAAGATAAACTCTCATAGCTTTGCATATAATAGGTATCCAATTAACCCATTAAGGACCAGTCGACCACTTTTGGGTTGATATTCACACTTTTTGTTAATGATAGCCAGAATTTTAGGGATACAGACAAAAGGGGACCGGTGTGGGGAATTGCAAATCAAATGGATTGGGACAAGAATTAGGACAATCTATGCTAGCATGCGGTTTAGGGGTTGAAAGAACTAATGAAATTTGGGCTCATAATACAAAAAGCTTACAATAAGCTTCTTATAATGGTGATATAGACCTTTCAATTTATGACCATAGACTAATTGCAAAATCGACCAAGAGCTGATTGCAATATTGAGAGCCTTGCAACCAATCATAATGAGCCACAACTACTTTGGGGATTGCTCCATAACTTCATGGAAAGAAGACACTAGCCTATAGATTGGAAATGTGAGGGGAGCAGGACTTTTTTTTGGCGTCTTGGTGCCAAATTGCTCTACAAAAAATAAATTGGCTAAAAAATGCCAAAAAGAATGTTCAAAAACTTTGATGAAATCGCCAAAAAAATTTGAATTTTAAAAAAGCCTTAGATGAAATCGTGGATGAAACCATACTTAACATCCAATATGTGGATGAATGTTGTAATTTGGAGCACCACTATAACATTTACTATCGCCACTATGGCACTTTGTAAAAAATGAAAATAAAAGCCCTGGTGGGGAGTGATCGGAAATGGGTTGCCACAATATTTGAATACGGTACTTGCCTGGGTGTATTGAAACCGTCTCTCATTGATAACAGGAACATTTGGGCAGTACAGAAATCAATTTCCAATGTCCAGAGTCACATCCACAGACATGGATGAAACATACTTAACGTGGATGAGAACTCATACATTCATCCAAATGCACACAAAATCAAAGATCTCCGAAGACAGTGTAGCAAATTTTAATAACCGCATGTCGTCTTTTGTGAAAGGGAAACTACAGTGCCCAATCTTCTCTCCCAAGGTAGCAAATTGTATTGCTCAAACTCGCTCCCAAAAAAATCCCTGCTCACACTACCTCTCAAATCTCCGCAGACATCAATTGTCCAATGCAATTACACAGAAACCAATCTTTCAACTGAGCTGAAGGAGATCTTGCCATCCTCCGTCGGCTCACCGCTGAAGAAGTCCGGAGTGATTTCATTCCACTGAAGAGCTGCAGTTAAGTTAAGCTCAATAACACAATCTCGGACGGAACCCGAAGCAAGGCAAATCCAATACCACCTCATAATTACTACCCTGGAAGCGAAATAACTGCAACCCATATGATGAAGTGTGGGGACTTTCCATGAGTCTGCTGGCAAGGCAGGAACGTACAGTTCCAGTAATGAAACCAACGGCAGGCGAAATGATGGAACCAGAAATTTGAAAGCTTTCCTGTCAGACATAGAAATGCTTGCAAACCCAAACAATCTATGAATGATATCACTTGCCCAGCTGACGTTGCAAGCTTGCTTCTTCTTGGTTGCCTTGCTTTCCCAGTTTGCGCCTTCAAGCGGTTGCGTCAGTTTCTCCATCGTCATTTGTAGAGAGGCATTTGGTGTGATCTTTCGATCGACTGTACATGTCGGTATCTGACGGAATGGAGGATTGGTTTGCTTTTAGGGGGACTTGACGACAATCGACGAGGACATGGGCACCTTGAAGTGCCAGTACTCAACAGACATGGCGACAGGCCTTGCTGCCGGCGCTTTCCTATTCCTCTTGGTTGCGCATACTGTCATTATGGGTGTTACAAAATGTCTCTGCTGCGGGAGTACCGCCAAGCCAGGAGGCGCTCGAGCTGTCGCTTTCATTCTATTCATCCTCTCATGGTACTAATCAAACGAGCTTTAAACTGCATCTACTTGCGTTCTTTATCTCAGTGTACCCACGAGCTTTCGATCCATTGCTTACGGACGTTTTGTTGAGTGTGGTGCAGGGTATGTTTCATTGTAGCCTCGGCAGCACTCATCGCGGGTGCAAGCGAGAACAAAATCCAGACCAAGGGCTTGTTCTCGACGTCAGACAATGTGACGTGCAAGCAAGTGCAGAAGAGTTTGTTTGCAGCAGCCGCGGCTTTCACCTTCATCACGGCGCTGACAGCCGAGATTTACTACATTCTAATCTCGATGGCGAGAGAGGGAGGCTCGGCGTGGCCAGCGTATAACAACAATGGCCCCAATGCCTACAATTAAAAGCCCAAGGTCGACTTCTACAGTTTCGGGCAAGCCAGAGCTAGTTTCCTAGGTCTTCCTCTTGCCAAGTTACATGGAAGTGTACCTCATGCCTCCATCAAGCTACTAAACTTCAGTCATTCTGTAGTTTTGGGCCAGTGCAACTTAGGTCTTACTCTTGCTCACATGGAAGTGTACCTTTCACCTCCATCAAGCAACTGGACTTCAGTCATTCTACCGTTTTGATTCATTTTGATGCTCTCATCAATCAAAGGAAACCGGAAACCGGTAACATTTGGACATTTTCAATTCTCCTCTCATTTGATGAATGTACCTACATGGACATTGTCCTCTTGCATTTGATGGATACAAGTCTGCGTCGCGGTTAGAAATCATGTCTCCGGCCAAAGTGATCTTTGCTATTTAGCAGAAGTCCATGTTGGTACTGGCATCTTGCTACGATTCACTAACAACAGATTAACGCCTGTTCACGGAAGTTAAATCTGCAGGATTTCAAGGTTTGAGAGTTACACGCACAAGTTTGTATTTTCGAAATTTGAATTTTTCAAAAATTTAAACACGTGTATTACTGGATATCCTGACGCAGCTTGATTCTGTGCTCAATGCGCCGCTTCGGAAGAGTTGCGTCCGTCGAGGATACTAGATCGCCATGCTGTAAGTTATAAGGGTGCCAACACTAGAGAACCCTGCCTGAGTTCTCTCTCTGAATTCCGCACAGGCTTGCAAGGAATAGAACTTATACCATTTAGGTTTTTTAAAACGTTCAAAACCGAGCGTAAAGAGCTTGGAATCTCTCTGCGGCAGTATTTGTATCACCTGGCTTGCTTCACTTCCACAGGCTTGCACAGAGTAGGACTTCCACCATCTACGGTTTCTCGATCCTGAAGAGCTAAGAATCTCTCGTTGGTTGAATTTCTGTCCTCTATTTGTAGATTGCAGTTTTTTAGATTTTGTCTGCGACTACCAACAATCCTTTCTCCACCGCAACTCAATTAGAGCCTCTCCAGGTAAGCTCCGTTAAGCTCCCACAATCTGCTGAGATGTCGAACCGCGAAGACACCTTACACCCCTTCACAGAAAAGCTCTACAAATCTCGCGACCCCCCTTACCAAGACCCCACCAAACCCCGCGCTGCCGACTTCTATGACTCCGAGGTCTCCATCAACTGGAAATCATGCGACCGACCTCAACCCGACGACAGCGAGACGTTCGCCAACAACCCTAAGTGGCTCAAAGACCACGACCGTCGCGACTACCGCCACTGTCGCATCGAGCAGATCCTCCAGCACGTCTGTCTCCGCAACAAGGAYGAGCCTTTCGACATTTACATCGAGAGAGCTTACTGCGATGCGCATGTGGCTCTCAAAGCACATGACAAGCGAGAGTACGGAGATGATTATCCGACGTT
Organism: Pleurozium schreberi; assembly: GCA_006891605.1. Classification (NCBI taxonomy): domain Eukaryota; kingdom Viridiplantae; phylum Streptophyta; class Bryopsida; order Hypnales; family Hylocomiaceae; genus Pleurozium; species Pleurozium schreberi. The sequence continues at coordinate 187,629 of VACF01000711.1, read as the reverse complement.
GCTCGATCGGTGGGTGTTTCGGTTCGTGAAAGGGTTTAAACTTCTGTCGAGATTGAATGGGAAGAAATGGGATCCGAATGATGAGAAGATGCTCACGAAGCTCGTGAGGGAGGAGTGCGAGATTCTGAGCAAGCAAGATGAGRTGTTTGTGGATCCGTATGAGAAAGTGAGGAAGGTAAAGAGAGCGTGGGAGCCTGTGAAAGATGACAACTACCCACCTGGAGGAGGGCCGGGAATGTGGAATCCTCCTGGACCGTCCAAAACGGATTTGAATCCTGCGTTGCATCGGATGTTCCATGACAGATATCAATGACACTMAAAGCAGATAAACGTTCCTTGCTCCCTTGTGTTTGCTTTGCTTTGCTGTTTTGGTAGCTTTGCCTTAAAGGTAGGTCGAGATTGAAGAGTTTCTATGTTGASATTGTACCCGTTTCTTTGCATCCCCTGTTTCTAACTCATGGATGGCGCCCAAAGTTCGTGGTACGCAGGTTAATTCTGGACAGATGAGGTCGTTGTGGCCGCGCAACAATCTTGCCTTTGATTGCAAGACTTCAGATCGATTAAAGCGAGAGACCGGACCGCTTTGGATGCTGCAGACATTAACGGATGGGAACTAGCTGAAATTGTTTAGAGAAAACTCTCTCTTGCTTTCCAGAGATTAGAAGACCTAGTTTCGCCAATTCAAGGCTCATATACATGTATGAGACATTGATATATTTAGAACTTGGAATTTTAGAACTGTTTCCTGATTCTCCAATTCTTGGTCTCACGGCTACCGGAAATGTGATAGTAGCGTGTGCCTAAGCTCTGATCGATCTGTGAGAACCGTGTGTTTCGATCTCAAGTCATGGCATGGCTTGAGATTTGTCAATTCAGTTGTCTCTGTTCAAAGCGGAGTACAACCATGATACAGACTGGAATCCAGAATGAGCAAGACGCGAGCTTCTTGCATGACTTCCACCAGTTTTTTGTTTGGTTTTGTTTCCACCAGTTTTTTGTTCGTTTTGTTTCCACCAGTTTTTTTGTTTTGTTTTGAAACATACGACCTACGGCATATGGCAACATATGACCTATTGGTCATATGTCAACGATAACATATGACCAATGAAGGTAGCATGCAGCCATGACTAACACGACACAACCATGGCAATCGGATTTTTGCCGGAATTACACACCATGGGTTTCCCCATCAGGACACAAGAGCATAAACAAGACCACCATGCGAGCAATGTCAGCATGGGGAATTGAACCAACAACCTTGTGGATGCACTTAGTGGTTTTAACTTATACCAGTTTTCGAGAGAGGATCAAAAATAGCATCGTTAACAATTGTGGGGATGCCTACATGTCACTGATTTGTCACTGATTGTTTTGCATTAATACACATACTTCGGTCCTTGTGGTAGGTTGGGGCATACAGAAGTGAGTGCTCATATCATTAATATATATACCTGTATAAAAAAACTGTTTCCAAATTATCATTTTTTGGCCGCATCAATAACAGTCTGAATTGCCACTAAATCATTATTAACTTTAAATTAGAATTAAAGTGCACTAATCCCAATGGGGAGATTGTTCTCACAATTCAAGTTAAATTTGTGGAACTTTGGTTTTGCAAAAAATGCAAAAATTGAGCTCACAAATGAATCCTATACATTCTCTTTTTAAGAAGAAGCTTTGATTACCAGCCAAACAAGATGCTCCATAAGCTTCGCATCACAAATCCAAATTGAAGGATGAGTCAAAGTTTTCATGTTGACAAAAATGCAATCTATGAGAAACAAATTTCATTTCAAGTTTTTGTGGATTTCTTTTCTTGGCCCTTCAGTTGAAATTTGGGCTAATTGTGGTACAAACTTTTGCTTCTAGTCACCAAGCCTTCATAGCATTGGCACAATTGTGGAGGAGTTTGACACTTAAACCTATGATAGTGGTGAAAATCATCCACTTTCACAAACAAATTGTTTATTCTTCACATGCTTCAGCACCCAATGACATCAATGTACCTAATTAATGACATCCAATTCCATATAAGGCATTGATTATAGTACATAAATGTAAGAAGACTATAAATAGCTTATCATGTAACCCTAAAGCATCCTCATTCATCCCCAAAATTGACAACATGAGAAAAATCATTAGAAAGTGCTATTTGGAAGCATAATTCAGAATTGATATACAAATAAAAGTTGTAGACTAAGAGTTGTAGTTTCCATCAGTACAGTTAGATTCACCAATGCTATCACCAATATTTATTTATAAATTTTGGAAGGAAAATTTCAAAATTCCTTCAAAATTCAATAACAATCGAAATATAAGCATTTTTGGAGTAAATGTTTTTGGAATGGATTTGAAATGAGGTTCTTTTTGACATGATGATTTTTTGAAATTTTTGTGTTCTTCCAATTTATAACCTCATTTTGGCAAATCCAGTTTTGAACTAAAGTCAATGCAATTTTGACTTGGTCAACCACTTGACATACTTGCACATTGATAATTTTAGAAAAATATGTGGTCTAGTAACACCAAATCTAACCCTTAGATAGAACAACTTGATCTAGTATCTCTACAAATTATAAGAACTTTCATCCAAGTAGTTAGGAGGATGAAACTGTAGTTTCAATCTGTTCATCGTCCAGGAACCGGACGTCGAGGGTTAACCCCTCAACGCCCAAGGGGCCCAAAAGTGGCCGCACCTAGTCTGGCAATCTACTTTGAAGCGCTTTAACTTTTGCATCCAATGTCCGATTTCAATAAAACTTGTTGGAAAAGTTGAGCATACTAGTCTAGTTTCTATRGTAAAATTTTCAGATCAATCCAAGACGTATTGAGTTTGTGAAAGTCATTCGAAGTTCTCAGGTTCAATTAAGGTTCAGCACACTGCATTGCGATGGCTTCAACTTCGGGGGACCATATCTTTTTCATCAAATGTTTGTTTTCAATAAAATTTGTTGGGTTTTGTTCCCATAAATGTCTAGTTGTTGTGGTAAAATTTTCATGCCAATCCAAGTTCTTTTTAATGTTTGGGAGCAATCCAAAGTTCAAAATCCAGAAATTTTTGCATTTCAGTGAACTTCGGCAACTCATAACTTCTTCGTATATGATCTTTTTTCAAAAAAAATTGTTGGAAAAGTTGCGCTTACTAATCTAGTTTATGTGGTTAAAATTTCATATCCATCCAAGACGTCATGAGTGACAGAGGCATTTTAGTAGAAGGAGGTACAGCCACAAATGTGATTTTTGGCTACTTTTTTCACTGTTTTCTGACATTTCAAATCCATTTTGCAAACACAATGAGTCATTTTTATGATATTTTTTCTCATCAAAGTGTTTATATTTTGGTTTTGAATCACTTTGTAGTTTAAAGTTTTTTCATTTGAGTCGATTTAGAAATCAAATCTCACCTCCAAATGTGTTTTTGAGAAGATTTCAGCACCTTTTTTCAACACTAAAACATTATAATCTTTCAATCTATACGGTCAAATGACMCCAAATTTWSTCCACAMCATCTAMAACATGCACACTACAATATTGTACGGTTGAGATCTTCAGAACTGACTGAAGGGAGGATTTTTAACACTTGCAAAGGGAGGATGCTTTCAAGCATGGTTGGACCTTGGGCGTTGAGGGGTTAATGGCCTGTGGTAATGTATGCCCCTATGTTATTTCTGCCTGCTACAGCCAAAAGACAGCGGCTATTTTTTGAATGATTTCATACATGGTGATGAATATTTGGTCTCAAAAACCTACCTTACCTTCGGCTCTGGTAATCCGAGTGATCTCTCAACAGATCATTACTATCTCCATGAGATTATTCGAGACGCAACTATTCGAGGCACTCCAAGAATAGGAAACAGARGAAAGTAACATTACAGGGAAAYAGATTCAGCAGCAACAAACAAATGTACAATGTCGATGATGAATCCTGATGCACCGAAGCCTGAGACACCTAGCTTCAAGAAATGGGAAAGCACCGTTGTCAAATTAAGTTCCAGGCTCCATAACAACCGTTGGAAAGATTACTACAAGTCCTCWATCTCAGACTCAGACTAAAGCTGCTAGAATATGCTCAASTCGTGCGAGTAMACCGTTACTTGATCACTTAGAGGATGCACAAATCAACAAAGATRATGTAAAACAGAACRAAAAGATGGCRCAAGACCTCACARATATGCAAAYCGAAATTGACGTACCGACTTCAGCTTGCGATTCAAAATGAGCACTGCTACATTCAAGAAAGATTTACAGAACTAACATCGAGTGCAAGACCATGAATACCCTAGAAAACGTCTCTTCATTTACAGAAACACTCTAGATCAATGTCTGACATAGATTCTCGATATCACAAGGAATTCCATAAATCCACTTCACTCAGTGGAAACATAAATCAACTAAGATAGTGTAAAAAGAACAGAGAGATCGGGCAAGAGTCTCACAAGTAGAAAAATTCTGCAAATCATCGCAACAGGAAATCAACCTCAATTCGTGGATTCAAAATGAAAAACACTGAATTTCCCGGAGTTATGGCAGTAACATCCAGTGCATGTCCACACCTACCCAGACATCGCGTTTATTCGAACCGGCGATCAATTCCAAATACACCAGTAACTCCTTCTAGCTTGAAGCTGGAGCACCGCTCTCTCTCACCACTGCATAATACAATGCAATAGAATTTAGTCTCATCRAAACACCTGTTGAATTATTCTCTAATAGATATCAACAGAGRGACAAAAAAGAGATAYGCACCTGCTTTCTGAGGAGCGCCATCAGCATAGGGCTGGAACTTGTAGTAGGCGTGCTCGCGTTGGAGCGCCTGGGTCTTGAAAGGCTCCTTCAGGCAATTGCGCACCATAGCCGCGCAGGTATTGGAGTACGAGAGATACGTCATACCTGCAGTTCTCCAAAACGGAGCCGCGGCCTGCGCCGCCGTTGCTGCTGCACCCGACATTGCGTCCTCCGATCGACTGCAGCGGCACCTTCACAAACTTGTAATTCTCTACAAATCTAATGGGGTRGACCTCAAAAGCTTGCTATGCTGTGGAATGTATTAGGGTTTCGCGCTTCTAGCCCTYCTCACCTCGAATCTAGGCTTTTGCAGGAGGGAGATGATGAAAATGGCAGTGTGAATGGGTCCGATCGGATTGCTCTTCAAACAGACTGCGGTACGTTGGGGCAGGGTCGGCACTTCTCTGTCAAATATTTATTTTTTTCTCCGAAAATAAGGTTTAGAAGATGTTAAAATTAGAATTTTTTTGCCAACATTCTTTTTTTCAACATAAAATATTTTATTTCTTTGAAAAAATAATTTCCTTAAAATTTTGGAATTTGTTTTTAAAATTATTTTCTGCCAACCTTGCCCTCAACGTACGGTATTCCCTCAAAAGTGGTAGACAGCTTGCCCTGCCACTCCACCCCGATTGAAAAATTCCCTACCGTTAGATTTCATTAGTAAAAAATTTCCCCTTCCTAGTGCCGTCGATCGTCATTTTGTGAAAAAAATCAATGACCATCGATCATACCGGATGATTTTCGCCGTTGAAAACATTAGGGTTTAATGTGGAACCCACTTTGGGCAACTTTTGTGGATCTTAGACATGTTGGTTAGGGTTCGGATAAAGTTAAAATGTGGCAAGGGATACCGCAATTGCTGCGAGAGGAAACGACGCAAGTCTAACCATAATATTGCCTAAGTTAGTTCGTGAACTTCATAAAGAAGTCCTTTGAAATCACAAGAGTGGTATTCTAGCTTACATTAATTAGATTAATACATTAAAAGTAGTATGGATTTTGTAATTAATTCAATATTGCATATATTAATAGGATTAATTGGTGTTGCTAAATGTTTTTTTCTTCATACGTAGATAGTACCTACTTAGATGCAATCCTTGTGGAAGTAATGAAGCAATTTCCTCTATAAATGTAGACGGAATATGTCTCACTCCACTTAAATGGCATTATTTATCCAAGCATAGCATCACATGCATCAAAAATGAGGATTTCATTGCACAATTTTTTGTGGTTATTTTGCTACAAATATTTCATTATTAAATCTCCCAAAGAGAAAATTATAAAAGTTCCAACATAAATTGCAAAACAATCAATGAATCGAAGTCTTGCTGATGAATTAGCAAATTGAGAGAAGTTTTGCCTCAATGTGAAGTAATATGCAAGGGCTTAGGGTTTAAGGTTTTTAAATCAGGAATGCTGGAAGGAAGAAGCTTAATGTAGGGGGCTCCTTGTCGTGATTCAATTTCAAAGAATAATCTTGGTAATCACAGAATTGTGGATTTAAGGTTTCTAATCAATAATTCTTAAATGAGAAAGTTTTACTTAAGAAATCATGTTGATGTTGAATTTAGAATAGAATCATAGCATCTACTTTGTACAACCCTACTACATTTGAATTTTTGTTTTTTGTATTTGCTCGTCAGAAAATGAAATTTCAAACTATTCTTAATAAAACTTTGTGATTGTGAGAGGATTATAGGTTCACTGCTGATAACCATGACAAAATCTAACAAATTAATTAAGCTACCCTTTTATCCAATTGAACAATTCCAATCAAATTTATGTGTGCAGAGACAAGCATGGACTAGGGCGACAATTGGTTGGGACTTCTGTGATGATGCAAACACTCCATTTTTTTTGCCATAACCCCCCTCTTTGGAAAAAAACAGAGTCGTTGATTTGATTTTTAAAATAAATTCCCCTGCTCCTCCTATGTCGTTGATCCATGGAAAATTTAGTGGCTGTTGATGGCACCAATATGGATGATGACAAAAATACAATATGGAATACAGTACGGTGTTTGTGGTGGCAATATCCCACACTGATTGCCACTACAAGAGCTTTTCAAGAACATGAAGTGGGAGGGAAGTGCCACAAACTATAATGTACAAAAACAATTAATTAATTCATGAACAAACTAAAAAACCAACTTGAATGACTATTCACTCTAAAGACAAATTTTACTTACTTGCCCAATAAGTTATGTTAAAATGCTTGTAAGAGAATCCTCTACCATGTGATGTACAAGAAGGTTCAATGGCAAGGTGAATTCCGTGTGCTCACAAAATTCACTTCTACAAGTCTTGCTTCTACTTTTCCAACATCGGAAAGTTGTTCCAATGATAGACACCAAGTCTTCATCACCCAAGAATTTTTTAATTTAACCCTTGAGTGCTACAACGCCTCAAATTTAGCCTCCCCAAATTGAAAGAATGCCTTGTTTGACTTTTATAGTCTTTTCAACGGTACGGTCAAATCATTTGTCCATTTCCTTTGCAGCTATGGACCTATCTCCAGTACCAATTGGGATTGTTAGTTTTTGTATATCTCGTTTTGGGTGACAATTTGATTTAAATGATTTCATAAGGGTTTGGATTTTGTGAACTTGTGTTGGGTGCTTAGGAATTAATTCCTTGTGTTTCTGGTCAAGCGGTTTCAGATTGGGTGCATAACTCATGTTGATGATTAAACTTTTGAATTTTCCATGAGCAAAAAAAAAATCAAACCTTGCCCTTGAACTAATTGAAAGGGTGTTATGAAAAATGACATATATGCCCTTGCAAAAATTAGTTCAAAAATGAGTGAAGGACCAAGGATTCTTGGTTTGAAACGATTGGTTTGATGGATTCAATTGTGAAAATTATTGTTTGTGTGGGTTCCATTTTTTTTTATGGCCAGATGTATTAGTGAAGAAAATTGCATGTATTGGTTAAAGAATCAAGATTGAGCAAAGGAAAGTCCTCAATCATAATTTCTTAGAAAACAATTTGGAATGCATTCAACTCCCATTAAATTGAAAAGTGGGGCACTTAAGAGTTTGAAGGAGGTGTCCTRCAACGACAGTAGCACATGAGCACAGAGAGGTGAGCCTATGAGTCTTGAACCATAGTTGTAGGTATGTACCTACAACCATTTGTTCAGAGGTATTTATAAGATATGTATCTATAATATAGGTAAACTATAATATGGAAAGAGTCTATAATATAGGTACCCATAACATAGACACATGTAACCATTGAAGGTGTCTATAATATAGACTCCTAGACTTATGGGCTCATAGATTTTAAACTCATATGCTAGCACTCCTCGGTGCCTCGGATATTGAAGTGCTTGAAATGGCATGTTGGCACTCTCTTTAGCGTGCAAGTCTGTTGAATATGATTAATTATGATTTGAATAATTGTAGTGAATTTGGCCCAACTTAATGGGAGGCAGTCTCACCAAAAAACTTCATACCATTTCTGGTCTTTTGGTTGTCATGTTTTCAAATGCAAATTTCATTTTCTTTTAAAGAGTTTTTTGATGCACTTCCAAATGGTAGTAATCACAAGTCATTTCATGCCAAGCATACGATAATAATATGTTTAGTGCCTTGTTTAGAGTCTTCCGCTGAACACTTTCTATAATTTCACATTCCTAGTATATTTTTGAGAAATTTGTCATTCTTTGAACGACTTCCGCATGTCAAAAGTTGTGCACACAAGTGTAATGAGCTCATTTGTCCCTTGAGATGATCACTAGACAGGTTTTGTGTATTTGAATTTGTTCTAGTTCATTATTGGTTGTCTTGTCATAGTGAAATTGGAAATTGTTATCTTGGAATTGGAATGTATGCAGATACAGTATTTAAAATTCTAAATGGCATGTAATTCTAGTAAAAAGGTGTGCACTCTCAAATTAAAGCATAATCCTAGTGAAACATGTCACCAAGATAGAAAACCAAATATGTTCTAATTTTTGGACCAATATGTGCATTCTTTATTTTTTTATGGTAACCTTCAAAAACATTCATCAAACAAATCTTGTCCGTAGCATCCTTGTGAGGTTAAGCCAATAATGTCGTTATGGACCAAACATCTTCAATGAATGATTTTCACAAAAAAAATATAGAACAAAGAATGCATCTATTCATATTTAAATTAGATATTAATTTGCTTAGTACTTTGTGATAGGGGTTCAATCTTCTATGGTTAAAAAAAGGTAAGAAAATTATAGTTCTTAGTTCTAAGAACCATTTGACTTTTTTGAAAAATTTCAAATGTGCACTTGAACTTATATGCGTAGTTTTAATCCTAGAAGGGATATCTATCTAATTTTAGATTTTTCCATTAACTTTAGACTAGTTTTGTATTGACAATTTGAATAATACATTTTCTTTATAAAATTTAGAATGAGTTATGAGGACTTCTACGAATTTTTATGTGGCTTTTGAATCAAATTTGTTTGGATTGTTAGTTAAAAATACCTCCAAAATTGTAAAATTTTGTATTATTACGTATTACTAAATTAAAATGGTATATATCGAAGCATTTATTAATATTATTTTAGTATTGTAGGCATTTGTATAAAAAAATTGCAATATAAATATTAATAGGTTGGAGAATACTCATATCATTCATGTATTTCATAAAGACTATAATCATGTTTCACAATAAAATGCCCAATATTGCCTCATTCTAGAATCTACATAAAAATGAAAGACAAATGAAAGAACTTAGCATTCAACATGAAAGAGCAAGATAAATTTTCTTTTGACTGTAGAGAGTACAAGATTATAGCAATCAACATGAAACTTCATGAACAAATCATTTAAAACTCTTCTCAATGGTGAGCTTTTCAGTTTTCATCCTTCAAACTTGTACAAAAAATAATTGTGTCCTACAACTTGTTGAATATTACAATGAAAAATATATTTTGAAGAAATGAGTTTTGAATAATATTGAAATTTCAAACCAAAATATAACATGTTTATTCTTAAAAAATATAATCAACACCAGGACTCCAAGAGGTACATTAGAATAGAAAAACTCTAGTAATATTGGTATAAAAGTATAAAATGTCAATTCCAATGGTAGTAATGTTGTAATCAACAATTTGCACCTACGTTTGTTAGTTTTTTTCAAAAAATTTGAAAATTGAGTTTAAAAGTTAACTTGAATTTCACTTTGTATAAAAAAAAGGCCTAATATGATTATCCACAAAACTAAATTCTTCATATTTTTCATCTCAATAAAGTAGAATGAACTAATTGAAGCACTTCACATGAATACTATCCATGTATACTATTAAATCTTGGAAAAAGAAATTATTCCTAGAGTTTTTCAAAACAAAGCAAAAGCTAATTTACTTTTACATTTATGGAAAAGTAAAAGGGAACTAGACTTGGTAGAAAGGTATATATATAAAAGAACTTCAAGACAAAAAAARGTATATTGTTTTGTCTCCTACTATTGAATATTTTATTATTTTTATATTTTTATCTAGCTTAAATTTGTAGAGCAATTTCTCAAATTATATCAAGCATGGGACTACTTAAGCCCAATGAAAATAATTGCACCAGGTTAAACTCCCTCATTGAAGTAGCATGTTCAAATACMACAATGGACCAAACCTTGCAACTTTTGCACCTACCCAAAGTCTTCAAGTGAAGACATAAATCTCTCTTCAAAAGTTGAAGCCCCCTATGGAGAACTTAGAGCTTGCAGAAACAACAAATGGCAAAGACATGAAATATTTCCTTGTCTTTAATTTGAATGGAACCTTATTGAAACATGTCAAGGAGCATGTTAGTACTGAGGTGAAAAATTGATATTGCATGCAACCTAAACTTAGAGAAATCCTCATGTTTGAATAATTTTCAAGTGGCGTTTTGGCTTTTTTACCCCGGAAAGATGCACTAAAGATTATAGATGCCATCATGAAGAAAGAATGTGACCTTCCAATGCTTAGCGATTGTTAGTTGTTTAGTAGGAAGGATTGCGGAGTGTCAAATTATAAAGATTCTAGTATTCCAGACAAAGGAATTTTTTTGAAATCTTGGATAATATCTTGAAAGAGGACAAGTTAGGAAGCGGGGCAATATGTTTGAACACACTTTTAATTGATAATAGCCCCATAAAGAACCTATTGAATGATACATTTCATGTGATCCATCCTCCAAAATTCAGGATTACAATGGAAATTAACAATAAATCATTAGCATATTTGACTACCGTTTTAAAGCCATATCTCCAAAAATTGAAGGACCAAGACGGCATGTCAATCTTTGAATTTTGTGAGCAATTTCATTTTGGTAATGATAGTTGGGATTGTGTTGAGCCAAAGATGAACTCATATMTTGAGCTTAATAAAAGCTCAATTGCCATAGAATCTAGTAATTAAATCTTAACAAACCCGTTGATGAACAAATAGTATAGAAAGTAGTCAAATATCCGTTTGGGGATAGAAAATACACTCTTAGATAACATAATAATTTAAAGTTCATGTTTGAATCACATTAAGACAATTTTTGATTAGGACAAGACATTGTTCATTGTAATATTATTACAAATGATTAAGTTTTCAATGAATTTTTGACACTTACAAAATGATATTTACTAAGTTTGAACTTTCTTCGATTCCTTGGTCTTTTTCAAGAATGCTTTTTGTTTATATCTAGATAGTCAATCAATATCTTCTAAGTATGACAATTACCAATTATGATGTAAAGGATCCAATACATTATTTTCTCATGATTTATTAAAAGTTTTTGCAAAACAAAAAGTTTAGTAATTTTTTTTTAACAAATAAATAAAATTTAAAAATATTTTGAGTATCTAAATAAATACTAGAGCTGGTGGTTTGTATTTCTTGAACTCATAAATTTTGTTAATGAATCTTCTTGGAAGTCAAAAGTAGATTTTAGATTCTTCAAACATGCATTTTCTTGACATTGTGCAAAATAACTTAACTATGAATTTCCGAAGTATTGAAAATAAATGAACTTGAAGATATCAAGGAAGATATCCTTTGGTTGTCATGAATGGAGGTAGTACACTTTAGACAAAAGTCTATATGATTTTATCTTACAAAGTATATTGTTTTTTGTTAAATCATGTTGTTTGTCAAAGGAGATTCTAAATTTTCATAAACTTAATGCATTTTTGGAACATCATGTGTCTAGTCAATCTATGATTTTTGACAAAACTTGAAATAGGAGTAATTAATGTTGGCATTAGGCTCTCATGAATGGAATTTTGGTACATTTAATTTGTAGGGAAAATACTACTAAAGATACCTAAAATTAATAATAAATGAGGTGGTCTATATACACACTTTCTTGAWAGAGGAACTTCCTTTGATTGAAAAACRAGCCCTTGGAATTCAAAAATGTTGCTTCCATGTCTTTTAATTGTATTACTAGACTCTTGTGATACAATATCAACAATGATATTCATCCTAGGAAGGAGGTTCTACAATTTTAAAAGGCATAAAGAACAATTTCATCATGGTTTTTTACTACCCCAACTATTGAAAGGGAGTACTAGGGGTTTATAAAGCTACTTCAATATGTTGTAGATAGGTAGATAGTTGTTTCTGTAGTGAATCATGGATTCTCTAAAGCCCTACCTACTATATGGCAAAAGCTTTTGTGCAAATGAATCTCTATGCYAAACCACTATAGATATCAAAAACAATCTTGTCTTGTATAATTTTGGAACTCTAGCCTACTTTAATATAGAATCACTAGAATGAACCCCTGAAAAAGTTGACATCTATTTTTTGGATGATGAATGGAATTGGAAGTCCAAAACTTGAAAATGGGGATATTCTTTTATAATCCAACAATTGTTGGGATGCATGGTTCACAAGTTCTATCCACATTGGCCTTTGTATCAATGCCTTATGTAAACTATATATTTTTGGACAAAATCAATTGTGCTTATATTTTAGAGATGAGGAGAATGTTTGCAAGTACCCATTGCAAGAATGCACAATTTTTATAGAATCATTTAAAAGAATACTATAGGCATCATTGTTTAGGAAAAAACAATGGCTAGTTTGAAGTTAGCTAGTAAAATTGAAAAAAAATTGGTTGCAATTTGAAAACACTAGCATAAAACCAGTAAAAAAATCTATAAATTTTTTAATCTTAGACCAAAAAAATAGAAAAATAAATTTGACTTAATATTTGAAAAATGGTTTAATATTGGATTTAAGGGACAATAAGGTGGGAGCACCCATTATTGTCCATTTAAGCAATTCATCATAGTTAGAGGCATCTTTTTTCTAGAAAAAAATATTTTTGCAGTATTGGCAATTGAAAATCACGAATTTAAAAAAAATAGGATTTTTGGATAAGTCATCTAATTTCTATGAATATTCGAAGTAGAACTCCCTAAGGCATTCTAAACCACACTCTCAATCACACTCTTAGAAAGTTACTCTGATTCAAAATCTAAAAAACCAAGAGCCCACCAACCACAATTAAGCGTGGAGAGGTGTTCAAGGTACTTTTGGAAACACTTTAAGGGAACTCTACAATCAAAGAGTAGCAAAGATTTAAGCATGATGTCTTAAGAAGTCAACAACAAACTTTGCTTGGTTATTTGGTCAAACAACATAATCTTGAAATCAATCAACAAAATTTCAAATTGGACAATAGTCCCACACTCTCACAATGTTCAAGTCGCCAATAAATTTTTTTGGGCCTACAAAAAACACGGAACTTGCACTTTGTAACTTGTAAGGTCACATTTGCATGAAAATGTCCAAAATGGTGGTGATTTTTGGATTCATTCTCAAGGCAAGCTAGCTACATGCTTGAAAAAATTCATATCATTTGGAATTATATAACATACAAGAAAAAAATAGTAAGTAGAAAACAATAGAAAATGATTCAAAGAGAAAATCGTAAAGAATTTAGTTAAATGGAATTGGAAGATTCCAATTCCATTGGTATCAATTTTGTAATAAACAATCTACATCCTATAATTTTATTTTTTTCAAAAAATATTGAAAATTGAGTAAAACAAAGGATCTCAAATCTTTATTTTAGAGTAGAAAATCCATAACTCCCTACTAACAAAAACTCCTCATAATTTTTGATTCATTGAATAAAATGGAATGGTTCAAAGCTTTTCACGCATGTATAAATCTAGAAAATCAATTTCAAATTATTTTGGTTTGTCAGGAAAGTGATTTTTTCCTATTTGCCTAAACTACCCTTTTACAAAAAAAATAACTTATTAGGTCATAAATTTTGATTCATATTTCCAAATGTCTGAATTTTAGTGCATATGAGAGATATTCCTTGTATCCACATTCTATTAAAGTTTGGGCCCACATAATGGAAATCTTCAGTCAGTCAATCACATGTCCTTGACCAAAATATTGATAAATTCAACAAGCTAGTCCTTTAGGGGTTAAATTCAATAATTTTGAGTTTTTTTTGTCATTGACTGTAAGTTTTGTCTTTTCACTCCCAAAAGGCACGACCATCCAAATCTTATTTTGTATTCTCAAAATTTGCATTTTTTGGAAGGTAAGTTGCTCCATTTCATTTTTAAAGAACAAATGAATGAAATTAAACTCCATGTTGACATTGCGTTATGGATTCAATAAAGAGTTTTCTTTAGCCCTACTTCAAAGAAAGTATAAAAGCCTTAACTACAATTTGTCGTTAATTGCAAAAAAATGCCAAATCTAAGAAATAGGAAATGCATGAAGATGGAATTTGGATCGATTGTTGCAAGATTGGGTGTGAAGAGTAGTTGGCAACATCTATATTGTTAAGATGTCTGTACTTAATCCCAATTTCAGATGAGAAACACAATGAGATAGGTCTTAAGCTCATGTTGCACAAGAAATCTAATTTCAAGACTAGGTAATGAAACTATGAAAGTTGTTGTGACATGAAATCTATTAGGCGGATGTTGTGACATGAAATCACTATATTGTTATTGCATATAAATCTCAAATTCTCTTTGCATTTACGTTATTCTACATTCTTAATTCTAACATCAAATACTTTTAGCAAGGTCATAATAAATCAAAATTGACGCATTTAATGCAAGTTTGTAAACTTCAGAGTGACCTCAAATTGTGTCATAAAAAAAGACAAGATGAACAAAAACAATAGGTAGAATAATAACAGCAAAAAAAGTAAAACTTCAAATAGTCAATGAAAAACCTACTTTTGGCATTTTCATAGATTGCAAAAATTTTCATTGCCACAATATTGAAGATAATTCTTGTAGCATCTTTCAACATTATGGTTAGAGAAACAATGAAAATTGATTGCAATAGATCAATTCCAATACTTTAATAGTTGACTCCAATTTTYATTCTTCATTGTCTACAATCACATAATTTTTTCATTAGTAAGAATGCTCGACAGATTTGGGATACAGATTGGTGACAAGAGGTGATCTATGATAATAGCAAGTATTTGGTAGATGGAGGTGGAAATTTTATAATGGCAAGAAAAGTGCACAATAAAACCTTCCTAATTCAATCAATCCTCTCTAATTCAATAAAGTGCTGTCAGACCACATTGATTCTTGGTCTCGGCTTAACAATATGAACTACACACAAAGATCATGCCCCTCCCTTATGTAATTACTTCTCTTATCAAATGTGTTAGACCGGTCCCAATCTTATTACTTTAGAGAGGTTCTACAATATATAGCAACTAGAACAGAAGACCCAAAACTTATAAGTAGTTATTCAAAGATCTCACCATTGGGCTTCATGCTACTTAGCGCTCTATTGCCTTCATAGGTAGTCTCCTTGACCCTTCTTGTATCTTCTCCTGCTTGTTGCTTAATAAACCAAATTGCTCATTCAGTTGAAAGGTAATTCACGAAGTAAGAGTCAAGAGTCCATTTTTAGTTCAAACAATTGATGACATGAGATAGTGGAAACAAGTACTTCTCACAGATCTCACGAGATTGACAAGCAAACTTCACTAAATTAGAATATATGAGATTGACAAGCAAATTTCACTAAATTAGAATATATGTTCTGTGAAGAATTGTAAGAAAAAATGCTTCTATTTTATGAAGGTCCTAAATGCAATTTTTTTCTACTAACACAAGGATTGAATGTTAAGTTTGATTTTATAAAATGCTCATCATTATAATTGTGGCATATTCCTTATTTCTTGCCTTACTTCCTCACCTTGACTCTTTTAGAAGGACTAGCTATTATAAACAAACTTTGGAAACATCATAATGACTCAATTTGCACTAACCAAAAACAATTGAACAAGTTACTATATACTAATAGATTAATCGCAACTTTTGTGAGGTTATCCTCTGGATTTGTGGACAACAATCGATCTTGGACAACACTTCACTAACAAATTTTGAGTTGTGCTTTGCATCGTCTCTTCTACAACCTCCTTGACTAAAATCAAGCCATCTAATTTTGCACCACCTAGATGTCATGGAAGAGGAAATAATTACTCCTGACATGGAGGATGCATCCCATTCTTGTGTAGAAGATGAAATTGAAATTCAAATAGACAATGCAACCGATGCCCACATAAATGATAGAAGTCCTGAAACTGCTACAGAAGGAGAAGTTGCCAATGCGAGAGACATCGTTGTTGATAAAAAAGAACATGATACGAGTACAAGTGACATAATTTGGGTGCAATTGATGCCTGCTAATGACGTGTCAACAGGAGCCAGAACTGACATGGATGACAAGATATGGGTTGACTTACCAAGTGAAGTGTTGATGAGAGTCTTAGCCTTTTTCCCGCTCCGAATGTTGTTTCAAATGCAAATTGTGTGCAAACGTTGGTCGAACATGATACAAAGCTGTGATTTCAATAGAATCTGCTTAGACGTGAGAGCTCCAGCACTGGCCCCGCACCCTGCCATCGGCTACGTATACAACCGGTTGGGCTTTCGATGGTCCATTTATGACAATCAAGAAAGGAAATGGCAAATCATGCCAGATTTCTACGGCAGATCGGAAGAAGATAGAATGAGGAAACGAGAAATCTACGTTGCYAGTCAAGGTCTCCTTTGCTTGCTTGAAGTTGGCGACATTGATGTCATCAAAAGTTTCACGATTTGGAATCCCTTAACAAACAAAGAGCAAGAATTGCCCCAAATTCAAAGCTCATGGTCATTCCCCCTGGTGAGAATCATGTTCCACGACCACCGWACAAACTCCTACAAACTCATGTTATCAGGAAACCAGAATTACCATCCCGAGGACGCCAGATACTTCGCCACAGAGATTTATGACTCTGCAAAAGGAATGTGGGTGCAAGGGGGAAAGCTACTGCCTAGCCTTCGTTTTCCTTTCTCCAACGGTGCAATTTGTAATGGCGCAATATATTATTTTGGTAGTAGACCAATGACAATGTATGACATTCTCCTCATGTACGACATTGAGGAAAACAAGTGGAGTGAAATTGATCACAGAGTCCCCACAAACACGTATTGCACGCCGTACCTGTTTGAGTGCGACGGGCACCTGTTGACGGTCATGCACCTATTGTCAGGACCACCAGCTCACATCGCTAATTGCGCCATCTTTCACCTTGACTTCCAAAGCAAGGAATGGAAGATGCTCATCCAAATGCCCCATGCAATTTACATGGACTTTGCATACATTGGAGGTTGCGTCACGTCCGGTAAGCAACTTTGTGTCACAGGAAATGCTCCCAATCGAGACTTGATTGTGGCAGTTTACTGTGAGAAAAATGATGATTGGTTTTGGCTTCCTCCTTGCCCCATTGCATCCTCGGCTGAAATGATCGAGCGCCACACCACCTTCACTTTTCTCCCCACGTTCACCAATTAGGGCAACTTTCATGAAGAACGAACTTAACAAACATAAAAATGTGCTCTGCTATGTGTTTKTTATTTACTAACACATAGCAAACCAAAATTGACAACCATCCTACAGGCATAGAGGGTGATTGCAAGAAGGACCAACCGTTTTCGTAGCGTTTTGCCAAAATAGTTTTGTCTTTCGCTATAACTTGGATTAAAAACCCAATACCTAAAACAAAAAAATTGTTTCTAGAGTTTTTTATTGCAATTGTATCCCTCATTTTCAGAAATTTTAAAAAATCATTTTATATTTAAAAGTCAATTTCTCTAATTTGTCACACTTTTGGGGTTTTTTGTTTGTAGTACTAGGGAGGATCCAAACTTAATAATATAGAGCTGAAATTTTGGTGGTCTATTCCCACACTAGTTAAGCATAATCCATGTGAGGGGCATCAAAAAATACATTATTTTATGTCCTCCACGATTGTGCAAGTAGGCCAAAAAAGGGGCTCCATGGTGCGCACATTTCTAAACATTGAAGAGGGTTTCAAGTTCATTATTTTGGTGAAATGCCATCACCATTAAGTCCTTACCAATTGACAATTTTTGATTTTTTAAAATTTCACTATGATTAATTAATTAAAAATCAAAACATTGAAATACCTCTTTTCTACCTAAAAGCCTATATGTTCCAGAAAATGGGCGTGATCAGCGCAAATGATTTGGCTTACCTGTTTAAAAGTGTTTGTTTGATACAAAGGTGTGCTTAGAGCAATATACCAATCGAAAGACTTATCTAGTTGATGAAGCTAATTGGAAACAAGAAGCTCTCCCTTTGGTCCAATAAACAATTCAATATCCTCCATCAACAATTATACTTCTCAAGCATGTGCGCTATCTTTGCAAGGTACACAGATGAGAAAATATTGACAACCGCTAAGCACTCCAAGATAAATTATATGCATATTCAGCTTCAAAGAAACTACCGAGAAAAAATCAAGACGATACTCAAGGAGTTGTTAGACGACCTGCAGTGAGATCATTGTTGTTTATGGCGTCTCCATTAGCCAATTCCCCCATGCTAAAAGACACTTCCCTCATTGCAAAGTTTGAAGTCAATGCTGGAGTCTTTATAGTACTTGCGGACTCTCGGAAACTATTTGTGACTAGTCTTGTTTTTAACAGAAATTTTGACAAATGAGCTAAAGACTACATGATAAGAAAAGAAGTCTCAATTTAAAAGGAGTTACACGATGCGTTCTTAGCAAATACCAATATTCAAGGTTATCAAATCAAAACATTCTATATCTTCTCTTGCCTTGAGAAATTGTTTCATACACATATTTTCCAAACAATYCTTAAACTCTAAACCCTCTGACTAGAATCATGGGGAAAGTGTACACATTTCTTGTGAGAATAAAAAGGCATTTTGCAACAGAACGAGCTTTCTTGAACTAGCTACACAATCACTCACTCCTTGCGCTAACCAAGGGGGATGACAAACAATTATATTACAAAGAACTTAAAAAATCATTGCTCTATTATGGATGAATGTATACACTTTTGGATGAGCATTTGTTTTTTCATCCACGTTTGTATGCTTCATCCATTGGCCTGTACCCTACCTGAGTTCTCCATTGGTGATCGCTTCTGAGCTCCACCTGAGTTCTCCACTTCACACGTGTCCCTGCATGAACTGGGCCCCACTAACCCATCGGTAGGTCGGTACCTAGAAAAAGGAAGGTAGTGACGTGTCGCAAGGTCGCAGTTCCACACCGACCGATCCCATTACGGTCGCATGCCTGTGTGGATGACGAACCAAATCCCTGGACTCTGGCTTCAGTCGCTCACACGAATGCACCCAATGAGCTCAGTCAATCCCTCAAATCGTCACTCTTTCTCTCCAAACCTTTCTTAAGGTCCTGCATTGGGCGCAATTGGAAAAATTCGGGAAATTTGTGCACAGAATGAGGCGCAGGAGGATTGTTGGGTTGATGGATTGAGCACTTGCGAGCCTCACGTTCTGAAATTCCTTATCCTCTCCTGAAGCGAAGACGATCGTGATTGTGATTGTCTGAGAGATTTTGATTGTGAGAGGATCGAAAGGGATAACAATCATGGCAGTGGTGGTGTCGTCGGGTAAATTTTAGTCTCGTGACTCCCCTGTTATTCGAAATTTTGGGATCCAAATGTAATATGAAATCATGGCTTTGGGTTTTAGATTTTGAGGTTTTAGTGGATGCTACGATTTTGTGCGGGGTGAATTTTATTTGAGAAATTGGGTTTCGGTTCTTGTAGGAAACTCCGTGCAGAGTGGTGCACATTGCTGCATTCTGTCGAGTCGGCCGTGCTTGAGCGGGTTGCTGTCTAGGTCGCGGACAGCGTCATGGATACCCGCAAGGAGACGGTGCGCCAGGACTTTGGTTGTGAAGATGGAGGTGTCCGAGTCGCAATGTAAACAGAGGGAGGGGTCTTCACCTTCAACTACTGAAACCAATGTTGCGAAGAGGGGATTGACCAGTCCACTTCGTAGAAACATTGCGCAGGTAGGTTTTGGAGAATGTGACGCACGTGGTAATGTTGTGACTTGTAAGGGTTTCCGAAGGGCATTTTAAATTAGTCATTAGATTTCCTCCTGGAACCATGGGCTCTTCTTTTTTTCAGGGTACGCATGTTGCTCAATACTATGAGACGTTCTTTCTATGACTTGCATCCTTTGAAACCTTGAGTTCAAGAATTTTGGAGGAGGAAACCCTTCACATCAATCCCTGCAATAGCTCCTGGAGCAAGCAGAAGTAACACACCTTTCTTAGATACATTGATGGAATCCAAATCGCGTTCTATTCTCCATGTGTTGTCAGTACGATGGGTGAACTCATAGAACACTTAAAGAGTGTTATAATTCTTCCTGAGTGGCACCTGATTGTAGAATAGCATCTTGCCAATGTTGACTTTCTGGCTCTGTTTCTACCCCTCGTAGGCAATTGGTCTATCTATTGTTTCTTGATACTTTTTAGAGGAAGCTGACATTCTTGACAAATTCAACAAGCAGGGATTTGCATTGCAAGCGTCCGCAGCTGTGGCAGCGGGAGTATTGCTATTGGGTGGATCAAGCGCGTTGGCTGTTGACCCATTGAAAGTGTGCGCTTGTCTTCTGAAAGAGTGCCGGTATGTCCTGTGTGTTGATATTCATCTCTACAAGCTTGCTTACAACCCAACGCTTGTAACTTTACGAGGAACCCTGAATACTTGTGATCAGAGAGAAAGCTTTTCAACACTAAACCCTAGTCCTCTTTGCATGTAGACTTGAGTCATTTTTTTCTAGTTATTGTAGCATTTCATAGGGTGGATTGGTGAATATGTAGGGTGGAATTCGCCAAGTGCATAGGAGATCCCAAGTGCGCAACTAATGTGGCATGTTTGCAAACCTGCAACGGACGGCCTGATGAAACCGAATGTCAGGTCTGGCAATCCATCACGTTGTGTTATCCCAATAGAGTACGAAATGTTTCTGAATAGAGTAGGAAATGTTTCTGCATTCTATTAGTTTAGGCCTTGATGTTGATGTTTAAATTTGCTCATTCTCAGTGACGAGTTCTTTTGTGTCAGGTCTGCTACAGAAATGCTTCACAAGAAGTATGGTTGTACATGATTTTTGACGTGTGGAAAGATTTGCAGATTGGATGTGGTGACTTGTTCGAGAACGACGTTGTGGATCAATTCAACGACTGTGCTGTGACAAGGAAAGGGTGCGTGCCTCAGAAGGCTGACGAAGGGCGCTTCCCAGTGCCCGGTCCACAAACCCTAGTACCTGAGTTTGACACKACTCGGTTTACCGGGACCTGGTAYATTACCAGTGGATTGAACAAAACGTTTGATACCTTCGATTGCCAAAAGCATTTTTTCTCAGCAGAGCCCACCAAATTGTCAGGTGCGGGGTTTAACAAGTCGGTTGTATTTAKTTTAGTTTATCCTTGCACTGGGTTTTTTTCTCTGTTGGTGGTTTCGCAGTATTCATTCAGATAGAAGTCGTGTGTCTGATGAGAGAGAGGTTGGTGTGGTGTGTCAGGAAATCTGAGCTGGCGAATCCCTACTCCAGATGGAGGTTTTTTCACACGTAGCACGGTGCAGAACTTCGTACAAGATCCCCAGCAACCAGGGGTCTTATACAACCACGGCAACGAGTTCCTCCACTATCAGGATGATTGGTCTGTGCTCTTGTCCACATTCCATGAATTCAGAAGCTATTCTATTGTGTGCTCCATGCTTCAATGTAATACCAAAATAGCTTATTGACTTCGAATAAACGAACTCTTAATGTTAAATAATGTTCTTTGAGAYCTGGGATTAGACCACTATCAAGAAGCTTTCGAATGAACAATCACTCAAGCAACATTTGCCCAACTTGAGATCCAAAGCTCATCAAATGGAGTTCTTCAATAGGTACTCTAATTTGTGTTGTTCATAATATAGGTCTATGACTTCGTGAATCGTACACCAAATTGATTAATTGGTGTAGTTAAGGTTGTGAAGAACACAATGCTAGTGTTGTTTTGCATGTGGGGTGTTTATGCTGAGAGTACATTACCTTCTCTTCTTCAGGTTCGTCCTTTCATCAAAGATAGAAAACAAGGAAGACGACTACGTGTTCATCTACTACCGCGGGAAGAACGATGCCTGGGATGGGTATGGAGGAGCAGTGGTGTATACCAAGAGCCCCAAATTACCGACCAGCATTGTTCCTGAGCTGCAAGCTGCTGCCAAGCGAGTAAACCTGGATTTCAACAAGTTCACCACAACAGACAACGCTTGTGGACCGGAACCACCTCTGTTTGCGAGACTGGAAAAGAAGGTGATTTGATTCTCCCTACTCGACAGTGCTTTTGCTTTCGCCCTTTCGATTGAAGTTCACGAAGGCATTGATAGGATTTGATTTGGCATAACATTCTTGGAAGAAAGCTTTTTACACATTGAGCCAATTCTCCTAATTTACAAAAGAATTAGATGCCCCAATCCTCTGACATCTTCAAGCAAATTTTGGAGAACTAAAGCCTGTTGAGTGAAGCCGAAATCATGTTCAGTGTTTCTAGTGCATTACTCTTACTATTCGATATCTGGGAATGAGGTTTCAAGTCTGATTTGGATCAAGTACTCTTCAGATATAGATATTAAATGCGTCTCTTGCTTGCAAATTGAATTTGTTTTCAACAATCATGTTGAGAATCTGAAAATGTACGTTTCTTAATCAAACTGAAGTGATAATTTTCCACGTTTCCCAGATACAAACTAGGTAGGGACATCCAAAAAAGCCTCACTGGATCTCTAAATGCTCTCTAATGATTTACATCACCTAAAGCAATATGTACCTGGGTAGTTATAGAATCTCTACTCCACAAGAAAGTTTGAAATCCATTATTTAATTCAATTTTTAATATTTTTGGAAAAAGTAAAAACTCTAGGTGTAAATTGCTTATTACAACATTTTAACCATTTGGATTGGCATTTTTCAATTCCATAAATAAATTGTTTACAATTTATTATTTTGAGCCATTTTCTTCTTCTTTTTACTTACTATTTTTTTTCTAATATGTTGTACAATTCCAAATGATTTGAAATTTTTCAAGCATATAACCAACTTGCCTTGAAGAATGAATTCAAAGAGTAACCACTATTTTGGACATTTTTACATACAAATGTGACCTTGTGAAGTGCAGCTATTCGGCTTTTTGCAGGGCCAAAAAAATGATATTTGTAAATTCAAACGCTAATATCTTGCAATCTACATGGCAGAAAATTCAGAAATTTTTTCCACATCTTTTTGAACTAGCATACTGCAGGATCCTATGGTTACATGTGTCAGAAAATCATTTTTTTCTAAAATTTGGTACTTGTATTAGAAATGGCAGTTTTGGAGCATTTTTGGCAAAAACATAGTCAAAACCATTTACTTAAGGGTTAATTGAACTTTGAGGAACACGTTCAATAGAAGTCTTCTAGTTATGATGGTTCCAACGGTTCTAGGTGTTTTCACCTTAGTAAAGAATTCTTTTATTGGGATTTTTGGGATTGTATTTTGTGTGAGATGGGAATTTAGTGAAGAGTATGGAGGGATGGCATTAGTTGGGCGATATGTATTGGTGTCTGGCAGTGACTGCCTACTCACTATGTATAGTATATAGTATAGTGACACAGTGAGTATTTAAATTTAATTTTTTAAAATTCAACACCCACTTCCCCCCTTCCAAAAAATTTAAATTAAATTTAAAAAAAAATTTGGGAGGGGAAAGGGGGGGTTGAATTAAAAAAAATTAAATTAAAATTTTTTAATTGAGAACCCCCCCTCCCTCCCCCTCTTGTAATTTTGGGAGGGGAGAAAGGACTCCAAACAATATGGGACAAACATTCGGTATTCAACTGTATTTGTATTCAATTGTATATGTATTCAGTAGTATTTGTATTTGTATTCGCATTCATATGTGTACCCATATTTGATCCAACAGCTATAAGTATTTCTTTGAGGGGGGGGGGTGCAATTTTTTCCCCCTAATTGAACAACTGACAATTTTTGGCGGGGGAAGAGATCTCGAGGAGATCTCTCCTTATAATTTAAGGTATACGCCTGAGTTAAGAGGTTATTTGATGTAGGGCTATTTACCTTGATTGTTGTATTTAAGATGATCCTATTTTTAGATAAAAAAATATTACGAGCATATTTCCAATAATCTGTAATATTTTATAAATTCTTTAAATTTTTTTTTTATAGTTGGGCTAGTTTACATCTAAAACTTATATGTCCAATTTTTTCATATATATACACAATATACACTATAAGACCAATGTCTTACATTTATACTTAATTTTTCGATATATGAGGTGCTAGTTCCATAATACAATTTCACATAATAATGAATGAGAATGTGCAATTCAACCCTAGTTTTGGATATTTCTAAATTCTAAGCCATGTATTTTAATCAATCTAGTATAGAAAGGAACATGCAACATTACATCAAACAATCATGACATTCAAACCAAGTATGAAGATCTATCATTGTTTTAAGTTGATTATTCTTTGAATGTTTGTCATTGTCATTGTTTTAAGACTTCACACAGTATCAAAAACGTTAGAAAAGCAGTAACATGAATCCCCCAAAAGCAATATCATCAATCTAATAACCAAGGCAAGTCCTATTCGCCTTGTACTCAAACACAACACCAATAAAACAGTGAGATAGCTAATCTAAAGTCCTCACTAACCCTATGCCCCATAGGAGTGAAAGTACCTCCAAACCTAAAACATTTCTTTAATGGATCTTTATAGGAAGAAAATCCTTTGCCATACATCCTTCCACTATAATAAAATAGAGGTATAAATGACTTGTTCACAATGACTTCACCAACAACAATGATTGTAAAATAGTTGTTTTGCAATCATTTTAAAATCATTGTTGTTGTTGCAGTCATTATGGACAAGTCATTTATACCCCTATTTTCTTGTAGTGTTCATTGTAGATTTACAAATCAACGTTTTTTTTCTTAGAACAATAGATTCTTAGATGCCCTTATATTGTTGGAATATTGACACTTTTATAGACAAGCTGAAATGATCTAACAATAGTGACAAATTGATAGAGGAAATCCCCAACATTTATTGGCTTGTGCACATTTTATCATCCACACAAAATTATCTGTCTACACTTATACTCACTCTACAATAAAAAATTTGTACAACTCCTATCTGTCAAGGCTAATTTATTAATAAAAATTCCTACTATATGATGTTTATACATACCCTATTTTATGTATATTAGAGTATGTAGCATTTCATAGACCCTATAGTAGCTCTAAAAATTATATAAAATTTTCCCCTTTTGAATTAAATGGACCCTATCTTTTAACTCACGTAGTTTTCTAAAAATCGCCAGTTATCTCCCCGCGGTAGATATTTGAGGGGCCTAGGGGATGGGGTGGCAGGACCATCACCCTAAATAGTAAGGGGAGGTTCAACCGAAAATACCTCAAAAAATAGATGTTGAAAGTTAGGAAAATTAATTTTTCAAGAAACAAAAATTCAAGATGGTGAAAAAATGAGCATTTGCAATAAGTTCTATTTTTTGGATCTATTGAAACTTTTTTTTTTGAAATATAAGTATTTGGCAAAGAAATACTAATCCTATCCTACACTTATAATATTAGTTAGGTGTGTTTGGCTTAATCAATAAGTTAAGTTGATGATATGATGTAATGAAGGTGGTTTTGTTTTTAATCAAATTAGAAGAGAATCATCCATGAACTAAGAATAGTTGAATTGCTTTAATCTTAAATTTTAAATTTTAAACCAAAGATAAACAATTTGTTAGGAGCAAAGAGCAAGTGGACCTACGTCAAGAACTTTCCATGTACAATTTCTCGTATCCATTTTCAATGATTGGTGTTGGATATTATGTCTTTGTAATGTTTTTGGACTTTTTTACATATGAAATGACAAATCCATGGCCGTCGGGATGGCCGTATATTGTATTCTAGTAACTTCTTTTTAATCTTTTTTCTTTATCTAAATTTTAGTCATCAAAATGATATTTTTAAATTTAAATCCAACTAATGAAATGAAGCTTATCAAGTCAAATTTTTTACTTCAATTTTAAATTCTGAAAAATACCAGAATTCTGACATTTTATTGCAATCTCAACTTTGGATCCATAACCATGAAGCATTAGATGTTTTTTTAAGCCTCTTGAAGACAGCAAGTGCCTTTGAGTTCCTAGACCGTGGGAACTCACCAAATCAACAATCTAAAGGTGGTTGAGAAATTGCCACGTCAAATGATATTATTTAATAAATATTGAAGTATTTTCATTCATTTAAAAAATATGTATTTTATTTTTAATTGTTCAATTGTTTTTTAATTGTTTTTTTAGTTTTTTAATATTCCAATGGTTGTGTAGTGGTTCACAACAAGGGGAACAAGCTTAAAACAATCTTCCCAAGGCCTCAAAAAACATCTAATGATGTTAGTTTTTTAATTTTACATTAACACATTAAATCGATTTTTAATACGATGCTCTAAATACAACATGCACCTATAGAAAAAAAATTGATTTTTAAAGCATGCTTTGCATTCGATGTGAATTATTTCCGTTTTCTACTAAAAAATGCATGGTAATTTCAAATTTACACCAAAATTTTAAATTTTTTGCATCTTGTAGAAGACATGATTGCATCTTCCAAAGATAAATATAAAAAATTTCACATTCCTACATAGTTGCACCTTAATCCTTAAACRACAGGTTGGTCATCATAGAAATCACCCTTTTGGGGTACTAAGTAAATCATATGTTTAAGAAAAAACAAAGCATTCATTAAAGGTCAAACTATTGTGCAAGATCCTCTTTCTTCTCACAAAATTCCAACATAACATTCAGTAGCAGCATTACTAACTGCCTTCTCCCAACTAAATGGTGCTGAATATTCCACACCATATCAGTAGCTATGAGGCCACATGTCAAATTTGTGAGAATGTTAGCAAGAAAAGAACTGGATTGAAACTAATGCACACTAATGGAGGGCCATTAGTAATTTAGTTTGTTTTGCAAGTAGTACTCGGGCACCAAAAAGTAGTTGACAAGTGGCTCCATCAACATTTTCTAAAGCATGGTATGTGTTTAGTGGTGTCAGGTTACCATGCATTCAAATTTGGCCCTCCCGATAGGTTGGCTGAAGACTACTAAATGTTATGCAAGGACAAACATCTGCACTTCGGTTTCTCAAAGAAGGATTCTTCGTCATGCATCAAAGCATAAACATTTGCTAAGGTAGTTTGCTCTAAAAGCGATCATTTAAATGTTGATCCACTTTTTTCATAGGCTTCTTKTGCACTAGAAGATTACTAGTTCAATTTTTAGACAAAGCCAAAAATAAATGCCACATCTATCACACGTTGTTTCATATTTTTTCAAGCATTATTGAATTACTTATGAATTTTCAAAGATTTTTGTTCTAGGTACCTATTCCTCGATAGGTCCAACACAATGCATATACATGCAACCTTTAAAGAAAGATGGAGAAACCAAGAAGAAACATGGGGACTTGCAATAAATAACAAACAAAGGTCCTAAATATGACGATGCTTGTGTCAAATCAATTTTCTATATTTTGTATAAACCATAACAATGTAGTTGACTTGTTGACTTCTAATTCAACACATTAAAGTCCACTTGTCACTACATTTGAAATAGACCCAATTAAGGTAGAACCACCTATTGCTAACCAAGTATCCATATCCAATCTGTAGCATGTAACTATTTTCAACCAAGGTTGGAATAGATTTCCAACCAAATCTTGTAGTAAGAATTTTTCTCCTTTTCAAGGTTGAGTATATTAAGGTCACTATCTTCTCAAAAGAGAGGGTACACCTCTTGGTTTGCATTAGTCCCCCCCCCTCTCTTGAAAAAATCACAAGCCATTGATTTTTTTCTTAAAAATCCCCCCCTATCTTAATTGTTTTTTCGTTGTTATCACTGAGCTCATTGAAGCGGCTTTCTTGACCTAATCAGTGAATTGCATCTTTATTGGAGAGCTGGTGATCAAATTTCAGGTATGGTTTCTACTGAGCTGCAGGTGATTAGTTTTCGCTCTAACTCTTGCGTCTTTGCATGGAATTCTTTACCAGAATGATGTTCCTTGGGGTATATCCTTTCTCGTTAGAAGTAGAAGACTTGAGTGCTTGTAAAGGTATCTTTAATTTGTTGAACTGTACGGTTAAGCGCAGTGGTCTATATTATCTGTTCTGTGTCTTGGATCTAATTAAATAGTTCGCAGCAATTTATAAGTGTCCAGGCGATGTCCATGTTGGTGTTCAGCAGATTCTCTCGCAGATGATCCCAGCATTGACCATCAAATATATGCGTATACTACAATCTCCTTCAGTCATCAACTCTGCAGTCATGTTGGTGATAACAGTTGTGCTTCGATGGCGAAAATTTCTACACCTTATCGCGAATATGTCTCACTACTTAGGTAACCCGAGTTTACGTACTTGATAAACAAAGTCTTTACTGAATCAAACTTCGACTTCAGTCTGAATTGGACGTCAAAAAGTCCTCCTTCCCCGGATMAAATAGGTGCTTGATGTCAGATCGAATAGGTGTTCGATTCAGGCGAGGAAGAATATCTGGCGACCAATTCAGATGGTTTTATGTTCAGGGCAGCAATGGACAGAGTCATGGAACATCTTTAGCCTTCACATCAAATTGGCTTCCTATTCAATTCAGAAGTTGAGGCATAGCTATTGTTGGRTCATTGCACTTTCTAGTTTCGTAGTGAATTCGCTGCATTTCACCTAAAAAATACCAGGTCGTAGTTTATCATTTTACATTGTTTTCAGTCGAGAGTATGAGTTACAACTGCAATGTAAATATTTTATACAGGTTTGGCCTCGATCCGGGGTTGGTAGATCGCGTGACCTTAAAGTGAGGAGAAATTTCTTCCGAGGTTTACGATCCTGCACCGACCGCMATGAACAATTTGTAGTTCAAAAGCGATTTCTGGAGTGACGAAAGGTCCGGTGTGCAACATTAAGTACCTTCGTGTAAGGTATTTATCATGATAGTTCTGGTCGTCCTTGTCGGTGACAAGAGTGCATCTTGGTTCAGATGAAATGTGCTTGAACAGATGGTGCAAATGCAATTGTATGAACTGCTCTTAGAAACTTAATAGTTGGTAGTGAGGTATTAGTAAGGACCCACTCGTTACCGGCACAACATTGAAATTCACTGATCTATACAGCAAGTTGTTCGGATGAAAGCCAGAATTTCAGTGAACCCTGGACGTCTGGATGCTGGGAAGTGGGAACTCTTTGTTTCGGAAACAGGTAACATCCGACACAACCGATTTTCAGCGGTTTCATTTTGTTATGCATTTATCTGACCGTCCGTCGGTCCGTCCTTGCCCAGATTTCTCGACTCAGGGAGTACTTGAATTTTTCATTATGATGTCTGTTATACGGAGAGTGCATTCTATGATAAAATTGTCTGCTGCCTCCTGTGAGCTTCAGTCACAAGGAAATGCACCATCAATGTGCAGGGCACCTCTCTTGAATATCTATTGCAGGAACCTTAGACTCCATGTGAGTTGCCGTAGTATTTCCCTTGGCATGCATTAACCTTTAACCCTTGAAGGACCGACCGGGGGCCGTGGAAATTATGCATTTTTGATACCGTGTGACATCATTTATTTTGAAAAGCCAAATATAGTCATTTGAAGACAAGGTACTAGAAAAGATCTTCCCTTTTCACTTCTAATACCGGTTTGATTTTGTATCATCGAGAGGACACAAAACATCTACCGTAGCGTTCAAGGGTTAACTCCTTTTAAGGTAGACTACTCTTAAAGTGACCATTTAAGAGTTGATCGCTTTGTCAGGGAAGCTAAACTCCTTGAAACAATTTTCAGTAAATTTTCATAAGAAGAAAAAAGGAATTGGCATCTAAGGTAAGACAGCCCATTGCGGTTATTTCTTCCATTGTGGTCACCTATGAAGTGGCCCCATTGTGGTTTTTTTAGTTTTGTGGGATCCGGGCCACAATCAATGTCTTACATGATAGTGATGGAGTGATTAGTGACCACATAAGGCACTTCCAACTTTGAGTGTGAAATTCATTACAACGATTGACTTTTTAGGCATTCCATGTTAGAAAATATTGTGATTGCATTAGGTGGTGAGATGACCATCATGGATTCACATTTTGTTGGCTTTGGGGTGGTCTACAGACCCTATTGGGCCATGGAAAATTGAACACTTTAAAATTTCATAGCAAATTCATACTTTATCGAAAAAATATAATTTCGATTGCACTTGCTGTTTCTCACACTTGTCTTTAAGTGGGGAAAAAATTGAAAATTTCAACAGTAGTCTGAGGCCAAACTCCAAATTCTCACCACAATAGGTTGTCTTACCTTAACCCAAGTCGTTTCATATTTTTCGGACCTTCAAGAAATTAGTTACAAAATATCTTGCAATCTACATGGAGGAAGTTCCTGAAATTTTTTCCGCATGTTCTCAAACTAGTGTACTACAAGATCCTACGGACACATGTGTTCAAAAGAGTCTTCAAAAAAATAATTTGGTACTTGTCCTAGAAATGGTAGTTTTTGAGCGATTTGGTGAAAACATAGTCGAAAACCTTTAGGGGTTAAGGTTGAAAGCACTATTCACTTTTGCATAGWCCACACAAACTACTCTAAGATAGGTATAAGATATGCATACCCCATACCCTTCTTCAAGGAGGTTTTCTAAGTATAAAGTATATACCTTGTCTTGGTCTATACCCCATTCCCTACTTCACGAAGTTTTTATTTATTTTCCTTTAAGCTTCCCTACAGACAAATGAATGTTGTTTAAAGCTTAAGAACATCTCCACGGCAACTCTCCAAGCAACCTACACAAGAAGAGCCAAAAAAATGGTTGGCCATAGCTAAATAAAGTGTCTCATGCGTAGCTTTGTATGGAATTTGATTGTCCTTTTGAGCGTGATTTCAAGGTAATTATAGTTGACCTTCAAATGAGTGTAATAGTATTTTTTTTTATTTTGAAACAAATGAAATGCTCAAAAGCATTTTTTACTAGAATAAAGTCTCCTTGACTCGTATCAAATAATATATCATCAACTTGGTTTGAATTTCTATGTAGCACAACCCATGTGGAACGTATAAGAGCATATAGGTAGTAAGAGCTCGTAGCGTGCTTCGTTCACCATTTTGTTGTGGGGCAGACAACCACCATATGAATAGGACACATCTCAAGAACACGTTAACCCTTGCAGAACAAGGCGGACATTTTTTGTCCTTTGGATGATAAAAAAACTCATCTAATGAGTGGATACTCGCCAATTTTCATCCGTTCTTTTTTTGAAAGTGACCACACATATGTCAATCATCATGGGAAGTCAAATTTAGGGTCTTTAATTGCTTCATTATTTTAAGGTAGCCTTAATTCTATGAAGATAGTAAAGATTTTCACATTATAATTTTTCCAGTGCCAAACATGTGCATGAACAATGTTTTTCCCCTTTGTCAAGCATTGCATATTGCTCCCCGCCTTATCCCACGGTGACAAATCCGTCCTTTAAGGGTTAACCCTTAAAACACGGACACATCACTGGGAAAGGCGGGGTGTGAAATGTAGTGCTTGATCAAGGGAAAAAACATTGTTCACGCACATGTTTAGCTTTGGAAAATTTTTACAAACCAATACCTGAAGCTATCCATTCCAAAATTGTGAGAAGGATAGTGTGACACAAAATACTTTCATGTGAAAATCTTTACTATCTTTAGAGAATTAGGGCTACCTAAAAATATGGAAGCAATTAAAAACACAAAATTGGACTTTCCATGATGATTGACATATGTATGGCAGGGTTTTTTTTTCTGGCGATTTGGTGCAAAATTGCACCAAAAATTTATACCTAGCACCAAGCCTATAGGAAATTTTTAGTAAAAGTTTGGATGCAATTGCCAAAAAACTTCAAGTTCAAGAAAAATCTTGGATGAAGTCGCCACATTGTGAATGAAAATAGAATTATAGATAAGGGTTAACCAACCCGTTTTTGTGCTCTCAATCATGCGCTAGCCGTGCGGATGCTTTAATTTAATTAAGAGACGCTTTTAGCTCCTCCTACAGTACGTTACTGAAGAGCATCTCCGCTGAAGATGGAGGACGCCTTGTGACGCAATAAAGAAGGGGTAGGCCGTAATTAGGTTCCACAGTGGGCCACTGGACCCCCCCTAAAAATAAATTAAAAAAATCTGTTAAAAGAAACAGTGAATCAGTGGTTGACCTTCTTTGTAGGCACATGCCGTGGATTCCTCCCCAGTCAACTCACCAGGGTCCCACGTGACAGGGATCCCATGCCACCTGACACCTGTCCACACCCGTGCTCCCCCCGCTTCGTCCCTTCCTCCAAGCGAGAGTCGCGGCCGCGCTTTCACTGCCCAAACCATTTCACTGTTCCTTCCATTCCCGTCACAGCTGCAGTTGCCGTGRCTTTTTGGAACTCTCCCTTGAGTCCCTTCCCCCCTCCCGACTTCATTGAATTTGTACAACACGGAAAGCAAATCCTCGGGTAATGTGTGAGTGACCCCCACTAATAATAAGTTAAGTTACCCAGATTCAATCATTCACAAAAAAAATCTTGCAAGGCTTACTTCTTCTTTGGAGTCCTGCTCATCGCATTCACGACCGTTTCAATTCGCAAGCATTCTTGCTSGCATTCTTGGCGCGCCACAGCAACAGCTGTTTCCACTTCAATTTGTTTCTCGAATTGTTGGTGCTAATCCATACCTCCTCCTCGTTTTTGTGTGCCGAATATATCGCTCTTTCGTTTGCTCAATCCGTCTGCGGAGCTTGACGAGCAGCTTCAATTCAGTCTTCAATTTAATTCAATTGACGTACACTGATCCTCCAGTGCTAGCTGACATTTGTGATATGTGTATGTTGCTTGATGGTAGGAGGAATCTTTCTTTTGGGAGAGACAGGGTTCGGGGGAG
This sequence comes from Pleurozium schreberi, assembly GCA_006891605.1. Lineage (NCBI taxonomy): Eukaryota > Viridiplantae > Streptophyta > Bryopsida > Hypnales > Hylocomiaceae > Pleurozium > Pleurozium schreberi. The sequence goes on along the minus strand of VACF01000711.1, from coordinate 154,525 downwards.
TTGGGGTAACGTTGCTGTAGATTTTTTGGTGATGATTTTGTGCTTTTCACTAATTCTGATGAGGGTTCAATTTGGTTGTAGCTCGGTTCGTCAGTGCGTTTGATCGAGGTTCCGGCCAGAAGAGCACTGGAACTGTAGTAAGCGACGAGGAGATGCACGGAGTCACGTGTGTGATCATGTTGGATAATTTGGGTTCTTGTTGAGAGGCCGGAGGTACTGTTTTTGAGACCCTAGTGAGCTAATGATGGYGTCACGTGAATTGTTCAATTTTAAAGAGAGATCACTGTCGACGCGTTATACCAATTTTGGTAGTTGCTTATACGAATTTGTAGAGTTGCTGACTCCAAGCTCATTCAAACCTGCGTGAGGTTCTTTTGCAAATTTGCAGCGCTTGGAGCTTCGATGACGAGCGAGCTACTTTTTTGCATATTGCGTCTTTGAAGCTTAAGATTTATTCATTGTTTATAGCAAACCAAGTTTGACTTGACCGCTCTTGAGGTTTTGAGATACAACTCTTCGMARTGTGGAATCGCATTATCTTGGATCTTCCAAGTGAACTCTTCTTCWTGCRCTTCTRTGTTCAGGAAGTGACAATTTTCCTTGAATTTGATGCACACAGTTGCGGGGCGAGAGTGGCAAACAATAGCAGTTGAGTGACGAGAAGAGGCCCTYTGTAGAATTGTTTCCGATCTCWTTCAAAATTCGRCRTAGKTTCCRTAAACAGATCGMGTTCGTGTATGCGTCGGAACTGAAGTTCCGAAGTTCAATTCCAAGTGCTGGGATCAGCAGTTCTGATCATGCCGTATTCAGCTTTTGCTAATTTCCTGCTTTGGGGCTCAGATTGGGCCTCAATTTCTTTTYGGAGTGTCAATCTTTTGTTCGATTTCTTTATCAACACATGCAATTGATGTTTTTCACTAACCCCGTTACTTTAAATTAGGTTCTGTCAGAGTTTCATTTCCCACAACATGATCAATCCAAACTGCCCATTTAAGAATCAAGAAACCTCGGTTGTGTACTTAGGGTTAAAGAACTATTGAAAACAGTCTTGGAAGTCTGTGTCCTTGTTTCCCTAACACAGTGTKTGCAACATGACCACAGGAATCTTTGCTATCTAGAACCCAGCCATGGCGCAGAAGCCGACTGCACCGAAGAAGGCCAGCACATGGGGATCATGGAGCATCTTCGAACCCTCCTCCTGTTCCTGGTCCACCTTCGCAGTCATAATCGCTATAGTCACCTTCGTAATCCTGCTACAATCACTTATAATTAGCCAAGGCAAATGCGTCTCCAGATCAGTTCACAACTTGTCAACCATGGTCACCCATTCTACTCCCAATCTTCCTCCCCCTCCTTCACACAAGCCTCTCCATTTCCAACACCCAACCTCCCTTTCCAAAGTAGTATTCGCCATAGCCGGAGCAGCGAAGAACTGGCCCAACAGGAAAAACTACATCAAGCGTTGGTACAACATGGGCAACAACAACCGCAGCAGCAACAACAGCAACAACAGCAGCAACAGCAACAGCAGCAGCAGCAGCAGCAACAACAGCAGCAGCATAAGGGCTTTTGTGTGGCTAGACCAAGAGGTGAACGGCACCTGGGACCACGACGCCCCTCCTTTCAAAATCTCAGAAGACATCTCGAGCTTCCCCTTCAATTTACAAAAGAGAGCTGCCACAAGAATTGCAAGAATCGTCTCGGAAACGTTTCGTTTGGGACTGCTGGACGTGGACTGGTTTGTTATGGGAGACGACGACACGTTTTTTCTTCCGGAGAATGTGGTGAATGTGTTGTCGAAGTATGATCCTGCGGGGATGTATTATGTGGGCAGCAACTCGGAAACGCACACGCAGAACCTGATGCATTCGTTTAACATGGCGTTTGGTGGAGGCGGGTTTGCTATCAGTTATGCGTTGGCTGCGGAGCTTGCCAAAATGCAGGATGGTTGTCTGGCCAGGTAAACAATTGTGTTGGACTCCTCCTTCTCCTACTAACACAATCTGTAACTGCACATTTCGCTGTCCAGATCATTTCGTTAGTGCAAAGAGAAGCTTTGAAATGTTGTAAGAAGCACGAGGTCTTCAGAAGCATGTGGTACCTAGGTCAACGCCTCCTAACAATTGCATCTGGTTCACTGACAAGCAATTCTAGTTTGAAACCTTTTGATAATTTATTGAAATGGTTTAAGCGTAATTCATGGATCCAAGTCATGAATTCTACCTTTGAAAGAAGGCACCATGCAAGGATGACAATTGCCATCTTCGACTATGCAGCAGCATAGTCAGTATCAGTGGGGTTTTTTGGGGACCAGTGTCCCCCTTGCTGGCCTCACTGTACAGGCCAGATTTTGGAGGGACTAACCAGTAGAGGTCAGAATTTTGACAATCTCGCGAAATTTCGTCAGAAAAGAAAAAAACTGGTTAGTAGTATGCCATTCTGAGGACCAAAAAATTTCTGATTGTTGTGGATTGGGAATTGGGCTCCAGATGGACATTCATGGGAACGCAATGGGCATGCTAGCAGCGCATCCTCAAGCTCCACTTGTGAGCATCCACCACTTGGACATCATCAATCCCATCTTTCCCGGCCTCTCCAAATACGCTTCCATGGATCATCTCCTTGAAGCTGCTAAGGTGGAATCCGCAAGTGTTTTCCAGCAATCCATGTGTTACGCACATGGCCAAAAGTGGTCCTTTTCCATTTCATGGGGTTACGTTGTGCAAGTCTACAAAGGCTTTCTAGCCCCACGAGAGTTGGAAATCCCATTGCGGACATTTTCCTCCCTTAAAAGAAAAAATGATAGAGCYGAGTTCCCATTCAACACTCGGGAGGTTCCYAAGGAACTATGCAAGCAACCTTCTATGTTTTACATGAAGTCTGTASAAGGACCAAGTGTTRATAATCAAGGTTTGTTGGAAAGCGTGTATCTAAGGAATGAGGACTTGAAAATAACTAGACCATCATGTGATGGGGACTTGAATCCCCTCAACACTRTACGACGGATCCGGGTTTTGAAGAAGCCAGTCGTTGATTCTTGGTTTCAGGTACTACTTTTTGACCAATGGGCTTTGGCTTTGGTATTGTCGTGAAGGGTCTCTATTATATCTCTCAAATTATGCCATYTGTCATTTATACATTGGTTGAAATCCACTTAAGTCTCTCTTAGATATTATATTTTGGCTATGATAAAGATGAAATGGATCCCCCTCTGTATGTATTTGTAGGCCCTTTTCAATCATATAAACCTCTTTTGTCACTCTATTGACACGTTGACGTCCAAATAGAGGAAGAGGGTCTAGAGTAATAATCTTTGTTCTCTTGAGCACTCTTGAAGATATACGGATCTCTAAAACCTCATGGTCTTGATTTAAGTTCATTTGGAACAGTCTAATGATAAAGTTTTTGAAAGCGTCTCCCGTCCTTCAACAAATTATCTAATATATATTTGTTACATGGTGAATTTCAATGATGTACTTACAGTCACCCAAGTAAGCTTTTTAATTAGAGCTATACAAATCCTTGTAAAGGCACTTGAAAATCCTTGTTTTCAAAAGCTCTCAAAATTYTGGTTAAATGGTGGGTTTCAATGARATTGGTCGGTACTTATAGTCASCCAACTTAAACTTTTAATTMGAGCTATACCAATCCARCCTAGTAAAGGCACTTGAAAATYCTCGTTTATCAAARCTCTAGGACATTGATTGGAACAATTTCTACTCTCTAAATAYTGGTTTGTTGATGGGCATTCATRCCGTTCAATTAGTCATAACCGATATTTCATTAAAATGGYGGTATTCCACAAACTTGGAAGGTTCCCATGTCGACAACACAGTCCTAAAATCTATATCCGTCCTAGAAATGAATGAAAAAATGGCTTATGGAATACCACCATTCTAGTAAAATTTCCCAATCATGTAGAGATTTGTTTGTTAATATTGATTCTTGTGGGGTTCTTGACGTTCGTTTTGCTTTCAATTTTGCTCAACTGCAGGGGCCTCGCAGATCCTGTTGCAGTGTGAATTCTTGGAGCCAGGACTCCATAGAATTGCAATTAAGTGATTGTCAAGCTGGTGAAACTATACTGACAAGCAGCCTCCATTAACGACCGGTATGCATGATGCTTGGTTTTTAAATCCATTACCCTACTCAATAATTGCAAGCGATATTTGTACGCATTAGAGTTAATCGTAAAGTGTGTGCAATGCAGGACCCGGAGTCGGAGTTTTTGGAAAAAACACAAGACAAAACTCCTTGGAGCACCAAAACTGAGGTTTGATGGAGTTTGGTGCCGATGTGTTTTTTGTCTACCATTCTTAGTTAAACCTTCCTTTGACAACCTGAGAGTTCTTAACCATAGGACAAACTTTACGATTAACTTAATTTTCAGGGCTTTTGATCTCAAATGCTGGACTTGATAGCTTCTGAATCAGTAGTGGATTATTTATTTTTGGAATTAAAAAGATTGTTGAGACTCCTTTGTGAGAATGAACAATTTTGAATTTGCATATTGCCGTAATGTTTGAAGAACTGAAAGTTCTCTATTTGTGCAGCTTGGCAATTGCAGAAATTTGTGACAGACAGGGAAAAAAAGAGAAACTTATTCCTTCCTTTCAAATTGTAGTTGAGAATGAGAGCATACTAGTCTGTGTAAACATAAAGAGGATGGAAAAGAATCTTCACAAACATCTTAGTTTGTGCTCAACTTGTTTGTGAATAAAACCTCTCTAAGGTAGTCTGCTCTTAAAAGCACCCATGCTCTAAAAGAAATCATGATACAGAGGTACATTTTGCTTTCTTCAATGTACCACTGGTGTACATTTCAGGAGGTGGTTGCTTTTAGTGACCACTGCATTATAACATCAAAAATTTGTAACGAACTCCTTGAAGGTTTGAAAAATATGAAACGACTTGGGTTAGATGTCAATTCCTTCTTTCTGTGAAAATTTACTGAAAATTGTTTCAAGGAGTTTTGCTTCCCTCAAAATGCAATCAGCTCTTAAATTGTCGCTTTAAGAGTAGTCTACCTTGGTTCAGTTTTGCGCACAATTTCTTTCTCCATCGGCAGCGATTGCATCAACTCTAACTTACTGTTTGAGAGTTTGATGAATGATGTTGAGGATATTTGTTGAGAATATTTGTTGTAATTTCCCAATTTCGAGGACTTGCAACCAAGTTCACATTCATGGGATGTCTAAGACATTGAATGCAAGCAAGCTATGCATATCACAAACTTGAAAAAGTCTATGGGATGCCAATTACAAGTAAAAGATTCCAATGTTAAGGGAGTATGCTCTAGAAGCGACCATCTTCATGAAATCGCCCCTATAAATAGCTGGAGAATGGATATGAGTTGATCATATTCACCATTGAGTGAATCAAGAAAATATTCTCTTTTATTGCAAGAGCCAATCATTGCCTTTCATTTCCTCCCATCTCTTTACAAGTTGCAAGTGGACAGATTTTGGAAGACCTATGGTCACAATTAGGTGCCTATGCCCCCAAATCTTTGAAAATTCATATGTATTTCAAAAATGCTTGGAAAAATATGAAACCACTTGTGCTAAGTTCCACATCCTTTTTTCTTTCTCTGAAAAATGAGCTAAAAATATTTCTGTCCACGAAAACCTAAGAAAAAAGTGGACCAACCCTTATATGGTGGCTTCTAGAGCATACTCCATTACTCATCTTTGTGACCTCAGTTTTGCTTTGACCATGAGACTAAGAAACCTATTTTTTTTTTGCCACATTTTTTGTGACGATTGCTTTCTTTTTTTGTCAAAATATAGATGGGCTGCTTCAAGTGCACTGTGCTACATGGTGCTCAGGTTTTGTTAYATTGGCAAACAAATTCTCACACTTGGATATGATTAGTCACCAATGGCAAGCTGCATACACTCATGAGGCCCTTGAATGATGTTGTTGGATGCTGCAATTTTCTCAAATATTCACATTGATTTGCATAATCTCAAAACCCTTTTTCTAGCAAGGATTTCTAGGTGAAAGCATGAAACGCTTGCATTGTTGCGTGAACAACGTGTCGGCCATGAATCCAAAATTGATAGTGAAGGTGGAATACAAAAATAGAAAAATTCATGTTGTCTACAGTGTTATTGCATGAAACACTTGTACTATTTTCCGTCACACGTTGGAAGTTGAAGTCGGTTTGTAGCATAAGTAATGCAAAAATGGTCCAATCAACATGAAATTCAGAACAAAGGTTCCTTTTCCATTTTCCAACGTCCTTGAATTTTTTCAATTTTTTTGGAATGATTCCAAGGGGGCATGTGCAATTTCCATAATATGTCAGACTTGTGATTTTATGGGTTTTGAGTACTTTCGAATACCCAAGGTAATGAAGCTGGACTTGAGGTTTTGTAGGGTTGTTTTCCTAATGAACATACAACTTCTCACGAGAGGGATTCGCAAACCAGTGCTTCCCGTGCCTTCTTTATTGCCATAAAGTGTGCTTCGTTTAGCATGCATTTCTTAGCAATAGAACATGCAAATTTAGTATTTTCCTTGGAAATGGTCCTCTACACAAAGTTCCTAAGAATGGCCATTTTTTTGCTTAATTTTTGAAAATGTTCTTCTAATTTTTTTAAATGGAAATGACAACTGGCATTTTTCAGCTAAAAAGACAATCTTTGCCGGATGATAGTACTCCAACGTTATACTAAGTACTACATAGTAGTGGTGGAGCCCATTACGGATGAGAAAATCCTACATGGACATTGTCTAAACCCTAGACCTTAAACCCTAAACGCACAAGTCATCCACTATGAAGTGGCAACATGTCGTTCCAATGGCACATCTCATTTTCAATCGACGCCTTATGTTTCATCTTCTGACCTTGTAATAGTACGCACAGTACTCGTAGTACCCGTAGTACTGTCACAGCAAAAACCCGAAACGGAACAAATAGTATAAGTGTTTCGTGCAATGACCCTACATTGTTGCAAAGGAACTCTCTTGCTCGAATACTTTTTCACAATTTCTTTGGAATAATCACTTTTCCATCAAGATACTCATTAACATAATTCCTATTCTTGAATTTTTTTTAATTGCCTTTTTTCACTATTGGCCAATAACTTAAAGGTCAATTAATTTTAAAAAAAAAATCTATTCTCTTGTTTTGTATTGATAAATTTTCTAATTCAAGATAAAACATAATCCCTACTGAATCCAAATTTACGATCCAATTTTCCAAATTTTGATCATTCGCAATAAATAATAAGTTCTACATTTTTCTAGAAATAAAAAAAAAGGAGGCTAGCCTAGAAGGTCAGTGAGTCCTCTCTCTCCCCTGGCCGTCTTTCTTGCAACCACCAATCACGGAACTCCATATTATCACGTGCACTGCAGACATTCCTCTTGTGACAGGAGTCTGTGACATTAAAGAAGCTGGCTGTGACGTCAACGACGCTGGCTGGGCTTACCAGTTTGACGTTACCAGTATGAAAAGGCCACCTAAAAGGCCACCAGGGTCGGAGGATCGTCCGAAGACTCCCAAGCACTCTCTTCCAACCACTTCCACTTCCATTTACAGATGAAATCCATCTTTTGTTTCTAGAGTTTCTAAGCTTAAGATCTTCCGAGTACACACAGATTCAGAGCACATTCTTTTCTCGTTTTATTCCAACTCCTTATTTCAAGTGGCATCTCTGTAAGAATTTGCTACGACCTGCTTGTTGTCACTCCAAATTTGCACGTTTGCAAAACTCCAAAGTTCTGATGGTATGTGACTTCTGAACAATTCTTTCAAGAAAAATCTTGGGTGGTCGTTGGAAGAAGATTTGGGGTTGAATTGGAGGAAGAATTGGACGCGTTCWTTTCAGTTTCGGTGACCGAAATTGGGGAGGTATGGACCAGATTTTTTGGGGTTTTGTTTGTTGACGTGATCTGTTTGCGCTTAACCCAGTTGGTGTCTTCGTGTGACCAGAGATTGAATATTGTGCGTATGGTAGGTTTTGTTTTTGTTGACGGAGATTTTGGATTTTGAGGAAGTTTATTGAGATCATGGGAGAATTCTTCTTAGCTCAATCCCTATTTTTGTTGTATGTTATTTCTGTAAATTCTGTGTTAGGGTTGCGGTTCTTGGGTATGCTAGGTTATGGCTCCTTCTTGAAGCTTTTGTGTGTGTGTGTGTGTTGGTTTATTTTGGTTATAACTTTTGAGGTTGAATTCAGAGTATCAGAGTTCTGATTGTCGTGAGCCTTTCAATTACGATGACTCAGTAAATTCCATTTTTGCATTTGGTGTGCCTAAGAAGAGATTGATTATGAGCACTTAAACCTACGATTGTCGTATGAGAGAAGTGTGCTCATTCTTCGTTTGATTGAGAACATCTTATATGTGTTAAACGCAATTATAAGCAGAAATTATCATTTAATGGTGGCTGTATCTGTTGAATTCTTAGTCACGAAAGTTCCGTTATCAGTCTGAAGCCAAAAACGTTGACACTCATTAAGCTAGTAGCTTTTCATTTCGGAAATTTAGCTTTTCCTTTGGAAGTCCCTCGCCTTCGGAGTTCTTTCTGTTATTAGAATGGAAATATGTATGTGACGTTTGTACCTATTTTCTAGAGATTTCAATTCACTAAACTGTGTATTATTTGGATACTGTACGAATAAGTTGCGATTTGATGAAGCTTGAAGGACGAGGGTGCCAATCACAAGCCTAGACTATCTTTTAACTGTCATAAGACCCTGAAGTATCTCATTTCTTGCAAGCCATGGGGTTTGAATGACACTTGCATTGCAATTGAGTGACTAATCACCCACCCACATAAATTGCTTTCCTAACTTAATTCTTGTTTATCTTTTTGTTAGTGGTCAAACCCTTCCTAAACCCTTTCTAAACCCTTCCTGTAAGTAAGCTGTGGGTGTTTTGTTTCTGATTGACAGGCAATACACAMGGTTAAATTGGCTGCTGGACCTCCATTTAATTTTCACCCTCCATCTAGTCCACATTTGTTGGTAGGGTGTCACTCTTGGCATGTTCTAGGGTTTGCAGTTGAGAAATTCTGATTCTGGGAGAAGGTTCCAGTGCTTTTGGCACTGCTKCTTGTATCAATAATTTGAGATTGAAGCTCTTCAGAGAACGACTTTCTAGCCTCTTTTCGAAGGAGGTTTGAATCTAGAGAGCTTCAAAGAGCTGGAAGAATGTCGGAYGCGGTGGTGAATGGTTTGGCAGGTGCTGGGGGTGGCATTGTAGCTCAAATCTTGACGTATCCCCTTCAAGCGGTGAGTGAGGCCATGGCTTGAGTTTTATTTATATCCTCCTGTAGAATTCAATTTTTATGAGATTTTCAGATTATATAATGTGCAATTTACCGACATGACCTTGTGCGTGCTATTAATAGGTGAATACCAGACAACAGACAGAGCGGAAGGCTAAAGCCAAGAACGCTGCCCAACATGCTGACGCTGCGCTTGCTTTTTCTAAAGCATATCCAGCACAGGATGTGCAAAGAGGCACCGTTCAAGAAATGTTCCAGGTTGGTCTTCGATGTGCACGCCCATTCCGCTGATTTTTTAATGGCAATTTACGGAGTTTTATTGGCAGTCATAATAGTCAATGTTTGAGACTTCAAAATTCAGCGCTGCTTTTTGATTTGGACCTTGAGGTTTTCAGTTTGTGCACAGGAATATCCTTTTCTGTATATCTACTAGAATAAATTCTGTTGTGGGTTGTAAGTGCATTAAAAACGAGCTCGCATTTTGGAGTCTATTCCTCCTCTTAAAACCATAAAAGCACTCTGAAACCCATAGTCTGGATGATGAACAGATTGCTTCAGGCCAATGTTTTGTCCAAATAATATCTTATTCATAAAGAAAGTGATGCTTGGATGACCTTACTCTATGACCAATTTGATGAAATTGAGGTACATAACATAATCGTACAAAGATAAAAGCAAAAGATTAAAGTAAACATGTGCAGAATTTCAAATAAGGAATTCGGCGTTAAAGGGTTAACCGTTGAGATTGTGTCAATATCACTTTAAATCCTGCATTGTCATCGTGGAAATGTTTTTTGCAAAGAGCAGTGTGGGAGAAAACCAGGGTAACTAAGATAGAACTATGCTGTTAAGGTCTTCTGTGCTCTTTGTAATTTATCGAAATTTCTCTCGGACAGGTTATTAAAATGGAGGGATGGGGAGGATTGTACAGAGGCCTCCGACCATCGTTACTAGGCACTGCTTTCTCGCAGGTATTGCTAACTTACCCCAATTTTTTTCGACAGCAGAATTCTAAGTATGCATATTCGAACATACGTGATATTCGAATTTTTGATGTATATGAAGTAAAGGTTAGCACCTGCTGGTTATTAGGTTGTGAAGGTGTGTTTAACTAGATTCTGCGAAACTCAGTTAGGTCAACCATGCAGGGCGTATATTACTATTTTTACCAACTTCTGAAAAACGAAGCTGAGGCTCGAGCTCGGAGATCCAAGAAGCTAGGTAATGCTGATGCATCAGTGGGGATGCTAACTTCCCTGGTTATTGCAGCTCTAGCTGGGTATAAATTCATATCACAATCTACTCTACATGTTTTTATATTTGCACCTTCCTTCAAGTTCTGTTATGTGTGTTTTAGTACATGTCCTCCTCATGAAAAGACCTGCATGACTTGAGTTATGTGTGCTGGTTTTTTTATTCATCTATGGAAAGACCATGGCGCATGTGTTCGGGCTTTGAATGCAATTCCCTCTGAGACAGCTAAGGATTTTGGAATCTAGACTACCAGGTTCTAAAACGCAAATTTGGTGCAGATGTGCGAATGTACTGTTGACAAATCCTATTTGGGTCATCGTCACGCGCATGCAGGTAGAGTCTCCATTTCTGCTCTATTACTCTCTTTAAACTATTCCTCATCTTTAAACTATTCCTCATCACGGTTTGTTCAACTGTATTGGGCTTACTTTGGAACGCCTGTTATTATAGCTCTGCTGACGTCGTTTGAAAATCTGATCATGCTAATGGCTTCCTAGAAGCACATCGTCCACAGCTTTTCAACAAGCTATGACTCGCAGAATGCGACCCAGAAATGAGCAAGAAGACTAAAATAATTAATTGTTTGCTGGTACTCTGTGTAGTCATTGGCACCTTACATCTTCAATTTCTTTCTGTGATCTCAACACTTCGAGTTAGGAGGCATATTACAGCTTATTAGAAGTGCACTTTCAACAATATGTCACTCAAAACATTTGGTTGAGAAATGAGCATGAATTTTCAATTTTCAAATTTGGGGGCAACCATTGATTTCATCATCTTTGGTGTCTCTGGTCACCAGGGCCTTTGTACCGGGTGTTCCAGTTTAATGAGGTGGCTTCTTCAATTTTTTTTCTCTTTGATTATCCATTCTCTTCGATGTGTATTACTTTCGGGAAACAGGATATTTACCGACCAGAGTGGAAGCATTTCTAACTCTCATGGCTGTCGGTTTTTTCTTTTTCCCCTAGATTTTTAATGGACCTTTTATGTGGCATGTATTCAGCAGACTCAAGCGCAGGCCCTGGAAAGATCTTCGAGATATGTTGTGGTACCGAGTGTTGATTCATCAACATCGACTCCCAATTCAGCTCCTTCAACTGCAGGCCACGGGACACTTGAGGGGATGAACTGTTTTGCTTGTCTTGGTTGAAGGTCAAGGATTTGTACAAAGAAGCTGGAGTACGTGGGTTTTGGAAAGGCGTTCTTCCTACCTTGATCATGGTTGGTTTGTGCTCGTTTGGAAGTTAATGGTCGGTTTTGTTTGAATCGTTAAAAGATGTACATAGGGTATGATTTTTTCTTTCTATTGGTATATCTGTTACGATTCTTGAACGATTTCTTTCAACTCTTATAGATACAGAAGCAGCTAATTGTGGCGATTTGGTTACACTTAGGGTTTGATTTTCGGTTCAGAAAGATTAGAAGTTGAGGCTATTGAGTTGCTTCAATATGGATGTTCTTCCCTTGACTATTAGGGTCTGGCTTCATTTGAAAGTTGTCCACTCTAATTAAAAATTTGTAAAATATAAAAACATGTTGATATAATTTGACTCTTTGTTTACTTTTGTTAAAACTAAAAAGCGAATTTCAGGACGGTCTGTTGTCTGTCCTTATCCTTGTCGCTGATGGAGACTTCAAATGCGATGCAACAGGTTTGTAATCCAGCAATACAGTTCATGCTCTATGAGGGCATGATGAAAAAGCTGACGGAAAAACGTAGAGTGACTTCATTGGGCTCGAAGCACGTGTCAGCGAGCGAGGTATCCTTGATCATATTTTATTRTCATCTATCCCTTGAGAGTACATTAATTTTTGGCCAATTTCTGGCTATTTTGGGGGGTCTTGAATCTGAATCTCTGATGAGGTATGATATTCTGTACTTGTGCTATCGCTTGATTTGACGCATGAAATGCTGTCTCTCCGGTTTCAGGTCTTCYTGCTTGGAGCAATAGCAAAACTTGGGGCTACGGTGGTGACGTACCCTTTGCTGGTGGTGAAGGTGATTTTTTCATTTCCTTTATCATGTCACATGCCTTCATACATTCCATTAGCAAATGTCAAAAACAATTGGATGTATCCAAGGTCTTCTGCATCACCTTTCTTTGCTATTCATAGTGAGTTCAAATTTTTGGAGAAGGAGACCAGTACATCAATCACTCCAAGAGCTCCTTGACAAGAGCTCTTGGGTTGATACAAACAGAAGTAGCATGTTGCTGCACATCATTAAATCTCAACCACATTGGTTGAATCTAAACCAAATCCTGTTTTTTTGTATGTTTTCAAATAAACTGTGAGTTGTATTATGTTTATAATTCCAGTCAGACTCATTAATGGATTACGTTATGAGTTCATTCTTAATTTAGACGATATCCTCCGTACTTCAAATTCCATATATCACAAGGAGAAAGCCTTTTGTTGCTGGAGGTATTTAACAGAGGCCGTTTAGAGGTTGAGAAAGTTATTTTATCATCTGATGATAAATGTTGGGTTGGGTGGCAGTCTCGTCTGCAAGCAAAGCAGACTATAGGAGGAGACAGATCTTTGCAGTACACTGGTAAGAAATTTTCACTCGCCGTAGCATTCATTCTCTATTTCATAGCAACGTRGTCTTCCGGGTGAATCTTTTCTATTTCRTGCTCATTCTCACTTTTATGRTTCATTTCAATTGTGCATTTGAGAACTTCAACTCCTAATTCTTAAATAACCGAAATAGTCTATCTCTCACATAGTTGTACGGATTAAAATGAAGCTTTCAAGAAAAGAAGCAAAAAAAATACCCAGTAGAATGAAGGAAACCATGTCCTACATTTTAGAACTGTAAAGTTATGTTTTTGCAAGTTACTATAATTGCTTCTTAAGTGCTTCTAAAACGGACTATTCTATTCTTAGTTCAGGTATTAAACGGTGATTAATTTCACTCTTTTAAAAGGGTATTAAGGTAGGCAACCCAGAAGTTACTATTAGTAGTACTGGTCCGATTTCCATGTTGTCTTGTTGGCAAGTGAAAGGAAGTTCCAATGCACCAAAGAATGCAACAATTGAATGCAATATGCAAAAGTTATGAAGGGTCAAAGTTTGATTCTAAAGCATTTCTTCCACATAGGTACATAATTGAATTTGGAGATTTCCAGAGTGTGAAGATGGCGCTTTTAGTGTAGAGGCGCTTTTGGGTTTCTCCAAAATTTTGTGCTTCCTCCTGTTTGGTTATCCAACTAAGGTAGAAAAACCCATTAGCGCACGTGTACCCAATCCTGTACCATAGACTACACCCAATTGCGTCCATTGGTTGTAATGAATATGTCTTACAAATACTCGATTGTGATTGGTTGACACATATGGATGACACATACTTAATTCTAATTTGTTGACTGCTGATTTTGGCAGTGTTCAGATTTAGGTACACCTATAGGACAATTCCAGTGGTCTAGTGAGCAGGCACTTCAAAAAATCACAGAAATTACATACAATATCCAAAAAATCTAATTTTTTTTTGCTCATTGGTGTCAATGAATCCAGGCACATTGGATGCAATTGTGAAGATGATCCGCTTCGAGGGCYTGCCAGGCTTCTACAAAGGGATGAGCACCAAAATCGTGCAGAGTGTGGTTGCAGCGGCGATTCTCTTCATGATCAAGGAAGAGCTTGTGAAGGGAGCTCGTGCATTGGTAAGCAAGCAGGTGAAGCTTCCCAAGGTGGCCATTTTGAAAGCTGCCTCGTGATTCTTTCCTATCCTGGCTGGTTCATTCTCCTCTTAACTTTTTTAAGTTTAATCCCATTTGTGAAATTTCATGGCACAATTTGACATCTCCCAATTTCTGTAGAGTACCGTATTTTCAGATTTATAATTACGATTACCACATTGATCTCCGTTGTAACTTAACTTAGAGTTGGGCCCATCAGTGCTTTGTAGACGTGCAAATATTTTTTTTTTAAGTCAGCTGACATGCTTAGTGTAGTACAGTACTTGTGTGATTAGTCATAATGCAAGCTTTAAAAGCACAGTAATACAAAAAAATAATCATATCACAAACTTGCAATCAATTTGTAGTTGCCAAGTACAGATGATCACATTGACAAGTTTTTTTGCCTTGAATCCGCACGCTTGTTGTACATTGTTTTTCCATTGTAGTACTAGATAAACTCTATTTATTGCAGGACAAGTCTGCTTGTGTAACAAGGGAGAGTGCATGTGAAATAGCAGTTATAGCACCATGTTTAACCCTTAACCCTTCAAGGACTAAGAGGACACAATGTGTCCTCTTCAAAGTTTTCAATGGCAATTTCTTGGGAGGGTGAAACAAATCTCAATATTTTATAAACTATAAAAAAATACAAAATTTTCTTTGGATTCCAAATAAACTTTTTTTAGGGGTAAAAATCCTTCATTCATCTTTTTATAAATTATATTCTCCAGAAATTGCCTTTTTTGCCTATGAAGGTGATTATCCTAAATTGTTATAATCTAAAAATCTAACAATCAAAATTTTCTACAATTAATTCTATGCATATCATATAAAGTAGTCTTTGCTTTTGTAAGGTTAAAACTAAAAAATTTAAGCACATCTATGTGCAAGAAAATATCAAAGTGGTACAATTCATTGAAATCCTCCATTGTCAAAACCGTGTTAGTCCTTGAGGGGTTAAAAGACATTTCATATCCATACTTGGTTAAACTTCATTATATTTCTACATTAGAATATACATTTCAAAATTTTGATATTTTTCTCATGTAGTAATATATGTTTAAAACTTAAATTAATCTTTTCGTAATTTAAAACATCAAACTGAATTTCATATGAGTTTTTGAAAAAATTTCAGTAAAAAAATCATAGTAATTACAAATATGCTAAAAATAATATGAAAATTTCATGAAAAATGGAAATAATGGTGTCAAACATCATCATGGTGCAATTGGTGTATACTTGGAGCTTATACAAAAAGAAATTCAAAAGAAAAAGTTAAAAAGTGTTGTATTTTGAGCTTTCAAGATACTATCTGCAATGTGTCATAAAATTTGCGATTTAAACATTTTGAAAAAAATAAAATAGGAATAAAAAGTAGATTATTGGAGCTTCATTTTCTTACGTAAGCTCAAAAGCAATTAAAATCAAATACCATAAGAAAAACTCAAGTTTGACTTTCAAAATGCCCCTCGGGCATGCAATGTCCTTTAAGGGTTAAAACTGCCACCGTCACTTTGTGTACATCTTTAAAATCAATATGGTAGAGGGACCTGTAACCAATCAAATAAGAAATTATGGACTTGATCTAGGGTAGTGGTAGGCGAAGCAAATATTTTCAGAGGTGCATTGATTGAAATGATTGAAATTGCAAAAAGATTGGTAATTCTATCTATTACAATGAAAGTACTATGAATTTTGAAAGGCCAAAGTTGGGCTTGACCCATGATCAACATCCAATTCCAATCATTCAAGAACTACTTTCCAGCTCATTGCTTCCTACTTTCTTGCTCACTTATGTGTCATGAACTTATTGGTCCAAACCCTGAAAAAATCAAAAACACGCATTCCAAGGAAAAGCATGGTTAAGTTCCAAAAAAAAACATTTGGGCTTTTTTGACAAACGCAGTTGAAATGGCAGTTTTCATTGTTTTTTGTTAGAAAAATGACCTTGGACTTTTAGGGGTTCAAGAAGTTTAGCTTGTTGCCCAAGTTGCCCACTGAGCAATGAGAAGTACATATCATACCATAACTTCTAAACCATGTAGTCAAAAGTTATGGAAATTATTGGACCCTAAAGCTATTCCTCGGGCACATGGGGGGATTGTTTCACTCTTTCCATATTTACTCTAAGTAGAACAAATCCAACCTTTAGTCTTTACATGTAGCCAAAAAAAAAGGTCACTGCAAATTTTTTTTGAAATAATTCATTTAATTTTGTTTTTGTAACATTTTTAGGCGGTGCCCGCTAAATTCAATTTCAATCTTTTTATGCTATTCATTGTGCTTAGGAAAACCATCCCTTGATAGAGTGAAAAGATTTCTAGAAATTGGAAATACAGTCTGCAAATGAACAAGTATACTACATGTCTATACCTAGTCAAAAGTCACAAATCCCTTATACTTTTTTTGAAATTGCAATTAGTCATTCCCCAAAATACAAAAAAATATGAGCACATAATTCTATGTCAAAGGATAAGGGGACAAGAAAATATCCAATTTCTTGCCCAAATTACATAATAGGGCAATACCACTAATCCATTATTTCCTCCATATAAATTGATGAAACAAGACTAATAATCCCTAAAGGCCCAAAGCCTATTTTCTTACATCATAGATTTTTTGGGTAGCTCACTACAAATAGGAGCGGATTAAAAGATGGAACAATGAACCATGTGCACTGCAGATTGTACATTGCCAGTGAAACATTGTATTTATTTATTTACTTGACATACAAGAGTATGTACATGACATCAAAGAAAATTGTATTGCCGCAAAAAGAATTTACAATTGTCATTCTAATTAATTGTGACTTATTCAACTAATGATGAAGTCACTCATCCTAGGCTGAGGTTGCGGTTCCTTTTCATCGTCCTTGTCTTCTTTCCCAAAGGTATGGAAAGCCCACTTCTTCCAAGTTCTATAGTACTAACACTCGGCAGCCAATTTACGCTCCTCATCTTTCATAATTGCAACTTGTTTTTCATGGAACTTCTCCAACTCCCATTGAAGTGTTTATATTTCTCCATCCTTGTCTCCATACGTAGGAACTACAGCCACAAGGTCTGTCTGGAAGGCATGTTGCATAGCAATATCAAGATATTCTTTTTCTTGGATTTGAACATTCAAGGCTCGCCTTTTCTGCTTTACCACTGGACATCTACGTTGAAGGGTTTCAAGTTTTGATTCCCATACCATATACTCATCCGTTACATAGGCCTTTCCACTTCTACATTTTTGCAAGTACATATCACGGTTGGTCTTAAAGGCATCAAAATCTTTATCATTATCAACAATGGCCTTATTTATAAACTTCCATTTGAGCTTCAAATCATCCACGTAGCCATGATTGGCCTCACCCTCCTTCAAACTCTTCAATTCTTCTTTCTTGGCTTGTAAAGTCAACGTTGCACTTTGTACTTTTGCAAGCAAGATGTCTTCATCATCTTCGGAGCCACTTGTACCACCACTTTGCTTTTCTTCTTCAATTGTCATAGGGTCCTCCATACCTTTCCCCTTCTCATTAGTTCCTCCATATAATGCCTTCCGAAAATCCTCCATGGAAATATCATGTTCAAATTTTTCACTCAAGAAAGAATACTTGTCATATTCATGAGTATGCTCATCATCGCTTGAAGTAGCCGACCACACTACCTCTCCATCAGGAACAACTAATTTCCCAAGCTTCACAGGTTGCAACATCATTTGCCAATCGTGGGGTAATTCTATCCCTAATAATTTGGCTTGCTCCAGACGGATACAAACACGAAGCTCCTTCAAAGTTGTCTACTCMACTTCCTTCTTCAATATCGCTTTTGTGTATACCATTTGGGCTCGAAAGAAACAAAAATCATTATTGCAAAACATCCTCTCCTCCAAGTACAGAACAAACCATACCTCACAGCATCTGCGCATAAAAGCTATGTTCTTGCAATATGCAAGATTAACCTTGTTGGTTTTCATGTGTTTACGATGACGGTACAATAGAAACAACTTTGAGATGTGGCACCAATCCACATATTTCTTAACCGTTACATAACTCCAAGGTTCAAGTTCAGTTCTCCAACCCTTGAATGCCTTGATCTTGGGATGGATCTAGATTGACTCACGCGCTTTTTGTGTTTTTTTTTGGCTCGGGGTTGATCCTTGTCGCGAAGCTCTTTTCTCTGCTTTGCAATAAGGGATTCAAGGCTATAAAAGAGCAATGGTGGTGGCTTGTTCTCCATGATTTAGGACTTACCGCTAGAGTGTTGAAAATTACACTACCAATACTAATAGACTCTATGTCTCAGTTGATTACTAGGAATTGCCCTTATTCTACCCAAGTCAAACTATACCAAAATTGTATTTCACATTTATAAATATGCAATCTTTCACATTTACAATGGCAATAAAGTTTGGAAATGTGTTGGCAAGTGAGGGTCCAAGTTAGAGCATACATAAAAATGAGGTGCAAAAGGTTAGAATATCCCCCTTATACACTCAAGCCCAACTCACGTGCATGCAATCATCTACTATGTGGTTGATAGACAATGTGTAGACTGAGGAGGAAGTGGCGACCTGCAATGGGCGCGACCAGGATTAGTACCCAAAGTCTCTGTGGGGCAATCGCGGGTTGGGGGGAATCAGGGCGCGTGCGAATATTAGGGCGACCACGGGTCAAGGCTAAATCGCACGTTGGGGCGATCGGGGGTTTGGAAAAGGACTAATCGGCGGTTTAGGGTTTTGGGGGCGACCGCGGGTCCTAGTCCTTGGGGCGACTAGGGGTTCGGGGGCGATTGGATTTTTTTTTTTTTTTTAACAATTGGCAATCGGAATGGTTGGATTTGGTGTTACTAGAATACTAATTTCTCTAAAATTACAAATGCGGAAGTGTGTGAAGTGGTGAAATTGCATTGACTCTAGTTCAAAACTAGGTTAACAAAAATGAGGTCCTAGATGTAATGAACCCTAAAATTTCAAAAAATCACCATATTAAGATAACCTCATTTCAAATCTATTCCAACAAGTTTTTACTCAAGAAATAATAATATTTTGCTTGTAATTGAATTTAAAAGGAATTTTGAAATTCCCTTTTCAAAATTTATAGAGAATTATTGGTGATACCACTAGTGAATCTAACCGTGTGGATATAATCTCCAATTCAAGATCTACAACTTTTATTAGTACATCAATTCCCACATATTATTCAAAATAGAACTTTATAGTAGTTTTTCCCAAATCATCAAATTTTGAAATGGATCTAGACGTTTAGGGGTTAAAATCTTGACCCCTAAAAGCCCAGGCTTTGCAGTTTTGCAATGCTTTTCCCATTGCACAAAAAATAGTAATAATATTAATTATAATAGTAATCATTAATAGGTAATTGAAATCTAACTATGTCTCAATTTTTGGTAATTAATATTCTTGAAAGATTCATCTTGAAGTTTAGTTTCAGCACAAGAATTCCAATCTTGAAAATAAATGATAGTGATTTTTCTATTTAAGCTTTTATCCAAGGATCCCCATTGCAGTGTTGACTTCCCATAGACTTGAGAGCTCTTGTAAATGAGCCTCAAATACATTAGGACTTCAAGAAAAAATGTTATTCAAAATTCATTTCAAAAAATTCTAAAGTACATTTTTAGAAGCCATAAATTGATTGGAATTATTCATGTGAGGCCCTTAAACCTCATATTTTTTGGGTCTCTCTATTATAAGTACCAAAAGAAGATTTTATTTTACAATATGGCAATACCTGGCAGTTCATCTTCGAATTCAAAGTTCCATATATGAAATTCATGTTTTTTGAATTTAAAGGATTACAGCAAAAAAATATTTTTAAATCATGAGTTTCTTACATTTATAAAGCAATCACCTTGGTATATAAATATTTTTCATTCTTCATGGGTTTTTTTTTTTAAGTTTAAAATTAATTTAATCAATCTTCATGACTTTATCTATACTTTCAAAATAGGTCACTATAGAATTTCTAAAAAAATCATCATAGGCCCTATTCATTTATTTTTTATTTATTTATTATAAATCCAACCCAAGCATAGGTAATTTGTGGCTAAAATATGAAATAAATGTTATAATTCTTTTCAAGCCCATACTGCATGTGTAGTCAAGGTTGCTATATTGTGAACCTACGAGCATGAGCCTGCTAGCATGTGAGCCAGTGAGCCTATGAGCCTATAATTTTTTAGAGATTCCATTAAAAAAATTTGATCAAAATTTATTATTTTTGGTAAATTTTAGTATCGACTACCATGAACCTATTACCGTGGTTCCTTCAACAACCTTAATGTGCTACTTATTGGACTTTGCTAGATTTTTAAGAAGAAAAAAATCAGTTATTAATTAGGATTCATTTGAAATCACTTAAGGTTGTTTCATCAAAATTTTAATTTTTATAATCACTCCCCTGTTAGAGTTGGGCTCTTCTCGGCGTAGAGAGAAGACCCCTAGCTACAAGGAGAACTTAGAGTTGGGCTCTCCTCGGCACTGAGGAGAATTAAATTTTTATTAATGTGACAAAGTTTTTTTTTTTTTTTTTGAGATTCAACATCCAAGGGTTAGAATCGTGATCACAGAAAAAATACACCTATGAATATATGATGTCTCTATAGAAGATATAGGTGAAAATATGGAATTGCGCTATTTAGTGCTAGTTGATGCACAAAAACACGATACTAGCTCATGTTGACATGTCTAAAGGGGTAGTTGCAAGAAAGACTTGTACTATTTTCTGTCACATTCAATGTGACAAAGTTGTTTTCCATTAGAACTTTTGAATATAGAACCCGATGAAATTCAAAATTTTAGCGGAGATGGATAACTTTATTGTAATCAAATCCATTATTTTTCAGAATTTCTTAAAAATCATTTTGTATTTAAATTTGAATTTAGCTAATTTGTGACACTTTGCGGTTTAGGGGTTTTTAGTACTGGGGAGTACCCTAAATTAATGATCTAGAGCTCAAAGTTCTACGGTCTATTTCTACACTAGGAATGCATGAATCCACTTAAGGAAATTTACAAAAATATTATTTCATGTCTTGCACATGCGAGCGAATAGGGGTCCCTTGCGCACATCATTCTGAATGGTGAACATGGTTTCCAGGTCAATCTTGTGGTGGCATGTGATTAGCATTCAATCGACACAAAATGCCAATTTTTAGATTTTTTAATTTTGCTACAATTAAATTTTAAAAAAAAAGGGGACAAAGGTCTTTTCTGTTGAAAATGGAACTCTGGGCTACCGTAGTAGTGCTATGTATTGTTTAGTACTTTGCAGTAGTAACAGGACAACTGGCAGCTTCACGTTGAATCTGCAGTATAATCAACGGTGCACAATGCATGTAGTTTCTGTTTCGTAGTAGTCATAGTACTCACAGTACTGGGCGGCGAAAACTCTGTTTTTTCCAAAACGCTATGCAAAACGGCCAGTCTTTCTTGCAACTTTCCAAAGGGACACTTATTACTATTTTTTATTCAAAAAAATGTATAGGTAAAGTCCCATTTACACCAATAGTAGTTGATACCTACTTGAAGCTCAAAAAATGATTCTAAATCACGCACTCATAACTAAGAATCTCTCCCACATTTCACTATTTGTTGTCTTACAATAAATTGTAACATGGAAGAGATCCATTGATGTAGATTTCTTTACCCTAAGAGTCAGATTTGATTCTATGCCATACTCACATGCCTAAGTTAGCACATTTTTCTGAAATATTAAAGCCATCTGTCTTAACCAGAATGACATTTACAATTATTTCAATACCATCTATAAATCTATATTATGCACATGCTAGGGAGGATCTGTGGAGTCAAGCAGCCTGGACCAGCGATCTTAAAACTGGCTAAATTGCACCAGAAATCTACCAAAAAAAATTGGGAGCTAAATGTCCATATTGAAAAAAAAATTTGAAATGAAGATTTAAGCCAAACTTCACAGAAAACTTTCCGTTGGTTGGCAAAAGTTTGATTTCATCCCGTGCTAGGATAGCATTCGTCCAAAGCTGGCATTCATCCAAGTCGCGTTGGCGTGCCCTCAGCCATCCAAATGTAGCTTGGCGGCGACATCCCGGCCGTCGAAATCGCAGAGTGAAGTGTCCTGTCAAAGCCCCCCTCCTCCATCTTCTGTAGCACCTGCTTCTTCCTCCTAAGTACCTGTAGAACCTACATTCCCAAGCAATCAAGCAGACAAGCACAGTTAGCAGTGCATTAGTTTTTGTGGTTAGTCTTCAATGTTGGTCGCTAGTTTGCTGTTCGCCATCATTGGATTCGTTATCGTTGCCTGACTTGCCTTCGCGCCTCGACGCCTCTTGCGTGCGTTCATTCATTGTGATTCAAATAACGGCATATTCGGCCAATTTGATTTTCGGTTCTAATGCGCCACTTCCAAACTGCTGTGAAAATGTTGAAGGCGTGCTTGGCTTGGATGCCACCCTTGCATTCACTCCAATTGGGAAATGGTGGCTGTGGGAGGGTGGGAGCGTGGGTGTGTAGTTGTGTATCCTGCAACCTCCAATTTTTGGAACGGAACTCAACGAACTAGCAGATGGCGGGGCAAGAGGGTTTAGGGTTTGGGTTTTGTCGTTGCCGCAGGATTTAATCCCTCCCTGCAATTGCAATCGCACCTCTTACCTGCCAATCACGCATGTTTGCTCTGGAGTTCGGAGTCTACAGTTTGAGGAGTGAGGACGGAGCGAAGGCGGTTCGCAAATGCGTGCTTTTTCTTTTCCTTGCCTCTATCGATTCTCTTGTTGTTTTACCTCTTGCTAGAGTCCTGGTCTACTGGAGTGTTGTTTGTGTCTGGTCGTGCTTCTTTTGTGGTACTGGAACTAGTCTTTGCCGGCAACTTGTTTCGTGGTATTGTTACTGTCTTGACGGGCAAGTTGTTTCGTGGTACTCCAACTTGTTTCGTGGTACTGTAAGTTTGTAACTGTCTTTGTGACTAGTTTACAGTTTGCACTCTGTTTTCTGTGCAGTTGTGCACTTCTGCTGCTATCTAGGTTCCATGGCGCCCCGACTTAAGTTCCTTGAAAACTTCCGGGTGCGATGCTTTGGCTCCAGCCGAAATTCAAACAGCATTGGTAAGTATCTGGCGCCAAATCCTTCTGATGTGCAACCGATGCAGATTGACAGCCTTAACGTCACGCATGACTCCGAGACTCGATTCTCCCTTTCTCCATCAGTTATCCGCGATCCGGCTTCCGAAGACACCGTAGCGTCCCCGATGGTTGCTGATCCTGGACCTGATAGCGATGGTGAGGTCTACGGGACGAGGAAAAGGAAGGAAGGGGGGGGGAGGTTGCCACCAACGCGCGGAAGAGGAGGAAACCCGATGCGCCGACCATGACTCGGAAGTGGCAGGAGAAGTGGGCATGCAAATTCGCTTGGATGGAGGGCGAGTTCGATGGAAATGGTTTACTGACCGCGGTCATCTGCCAGAGTTGCACGACTATCGCCGGCCGAAGGAAGGTGATGGTTCCAAAGCTCGACAACTTGGAGAAACATGAAGGGAAGCGTACCTATCTTCAAGACGGTGTGCCTCTGCCGCATTTGAGGAAGGGTGACATGTTTTGCAAACTTGACTGCAAGCACGTCAAGCACTGCAAATTGTGGGCTAGCCAAAAGGCAGGCTCGACTGTAGTTGATCAACTCACGGCTGGTATGGAGGGCGAGTTCAAGAGGAAGGGAGTGCAATTCTCTACCCTAGTCCAAATTCTTACTCACGGCCGTCCTATGTGTGATTACAAGAGGAAAAAGTATTTGCTTAGGCATTTGAAATTAAAGAACTTGCCTAGAAAGCATTGGTCTGAATCCTTTGGTTGGGAGATGAGCCAGCATTTGCACGGGATCGAGCTAAGTACTTTTAAACGTATTGTGTAGTCAGCGAGATATATTTCAATCAATGCCGATGAGGTCACTGCGGTTGATAATACCTGCTGGATTGGCGTGCATGTGTACGCCATGGACAACTAGGAACGAGTGCCGCACTTGTTACACTTGTCTTGCGTGTCTGCAGGGGGTACCGCAGACCACCTTACTAATGTGATTATTCATGCAACCATGCACTAATTGATGAGGGAGGTCTCACTCACGATGAGATTGCGGCTAAGCTTATATGTTTTGGTGCTGACGATGTTAGTACATTTCAGGGTCCAAAGACCGGTGTTACCACCCAAATCCGGGACAAGTGGGCTCCCTTTAGGTAGGAGCTAGTTGCGTGAGTCACCGGGTGAATTTGGTTGTGCAGACTCTGTCCAAGTATCCCATGGTGTCTAGGCTCAAGGGCCTCTTCCAGTCAGTGTACTCTTACTTCTACCGAAGTAATAAAAGACATGCTAAGTTGAAGAAACTAGAGAATCTCATGGAAACTAAGGGCAATAAAATGTTGCGCAATGTTGAAACGCGGTGGATCTCCATGAGGAGTCCAGCGCAACAAATTCTGGCTGAATACAGCACTCTTCTAGTGAAGATGGGGGTTGATATGACCTCTGGTCCGGGCCATAAATCTGTTGAAGGGGCTTCTGAAAACTTCGACTTGCTCTGTGACATAGAGGTCTTGTTGTCCTTGGCCTGTTTTATACCACTTCTGAATGCAGTGCATAGCTTGATGAAGCTTTCTCAAGCACGTGACATCTTTGTGTGCGACTTCTTGCAAGCTGTGAAGGTGTGTCGGCAGGAGCTGGCTCGTTTGTTTATTGATGGGGCCATTGCTTTTAGCAAGCAAGACTTCCCCCGATATCACGACCTGGTTACTCTCTCATGCAGAGATGTGCCACTGCAGTGGAAGGAGCTCCTTGGAGACTCCGAGATTTCTCACTTGTTTTTTGACTTGCGTGGAACCACAGTGTACGCGCGCTGCTATGACAAGCAGACCGGTGAGCATATTTTTGTCACCTAGCAAGATTTCAATCGTGTGCAGGATACCAGCGAGCGCCAATTTTCATGTATGAATTTTCTTTTGGGTTTCCATTTTTTTTTTGGTTCCATTTTTTTTTGTGTATCTTGTGTGTGTATCTTGTGGTGTATCATGTTCACTATTTAACATCTAACATCATGTTCACTGCTTGAGTCTTTGCAGAAATTGCACAAGCATTGTCTGCTAAGTTGGATCGCCGTTTTCCTCAGCAGGAACTCCTTGATGCATTCGGGATAATCTATCCACAATACTGGTGTCAAGAGGGGGCTGAGGCAAGCTTTGCGCATCACCTGGCTGTTTTGAAAGAATTCTACACTAACGCCAAAACCGTGAACAGGGGCCAATTGCATGAGGGGGGGCCAGTCTGATACCATCCCGTTCATGCTCTCAGCTTCTAATCTTGATTTGCAGCAAGGTTTGTTCAAAGTAACCATGCAGGCCAACTGTGAATCAGCTTGCATCC
Organism: Pleurozium schreberi; assembly: GCA_006891605.1. Lineage (NCBI taxonomy): Eukaryota > Viridiplantae > Streptophyta > Bryopsida > Hypnales > Hylocomiaceae > Pleurozium > Pleurozium schreberi. The sequence goes on along the minus strand of VACF01000711.1, from coordinate 128,969 downwards.
AGCCAGTGGACGTGAACCCTGTGATCAAACTCTGGCGGAAGCTTGCACAGTCATGGCACTTGTGTTCTCTCATTCCTGAATACTTCAAACTAGTGGAAATAGGTTGTTTTTTTGTTCTGGGCTATACTGAGGATGAGAGGTGCTTTTCAAATTTGAAGTTCTTAAAATCATGTTATAGAAATAGGTTGGAGAAGAACTTGCCTCTTGTTGTGCGCATGTTTGGCCAAAAGTTTTTTTCCCTTGAGAATTTTCCTTACAGGGAAGCTATAAATTCATGGAAAACTGCTGTGAAGGTTGGCCAACAAGGGAACTTGTGACTTAGTCGCAGCAATTAGTATCCTTTTCTTCACGTTTCTTGCCATTTAAATTTCCTTAGTTTTCATGAGGTTTGGCTATTTCTGCCACTCATTTCCTTGACGTAGGATTCACGGGCTGAGATTGTACTTCACATTCGGCATGGGAGGTGGAGCGCGCTAATTGCTGAACTGCTGATTGTTGAATTGCTTGACCGACTGAAGGGAGTGTGGGACCGCTGGAGATCGTGCGTGAAGTTGCCAACCTGCAGCATCAGCAACTAGGTGGCCAAACTGTGGAGCCGAAGTGCCTTTTTTTGGACGTACTAACTCATCAAATTAATGTGTCTTGTTTGTTTTGTGTGTAGAACACTAACACTGCGTTTTGGGCAGTCTTGCATTTTGCAAGAAGGGTTCAACTCCCTTGTTAGTGACTAAGTGAGTCAATGAATTCATTCCCCCCAAAAAAATGCACAAAATCTTCAGATCCATACTCCACAACACCTACACAAAAATCGCCAATATTACACCATTTTTTTGGACACATAGCAATTCCAAGAACAATACTAAAGCAGCAGTAGCAAGTCATGTATTGCCAATCAAGAAACCAAATAGCAAATTGTGCACATGGCCAAAAAAAATGTAGTGAAATTGCCCCTTAAAATATAAGAGTTTAGATCTGTGTTTTTGTTAAAAAGAAATCAGGGTCGCGGAAATAGCCCCCCCTATTCCACGGTTATAGCCTCTCAGTTAATTGCCCTAAAACAGTCCTGGGATCGCTGGCTTGGACTTCTTTCACAGAAAAGTAAATGATGTGCCTGATGGATGGGTATGACTGATATCAATGGTGATTTTTCATAAGGTCCCTAACATGTCCAGGGACATGTTTATAATAAAAAAACATTTCCAGTGGACGGGTTCTCAGAAAATGAACCGGTTTTTGGACGTGTCAAATTCACTTTGGACGGGTTCTAAAAATAAATATTTTTTTTGATAATTTTTTCCCCCAAAAAAAGGTGCAAATATCAATTACATTATGTCATATATGACATGTGAATATAAGCATAATGGAGTCAAACCACTAATACCTAATCAAAATACCAATCTTCAAGTGCTCAATCCACCTGCACACATTGATTCATCAATCACAAAATTTAGAACCTTTTTAACACAATGTCAAAGATTTAAATTGAAGGTAAACTTATCAATTGAATAAAAATTTAGTTTATATAAACATGTTCAATTTTTTTTTCTTAAAAAGAGCAACTTACCCTTCAAACAAGTGGATGAATTCTCCTATCCTTCATGTTTCTCCAAACAAGCATCACTAAATTCCAATTGATATTTTCAACTGGAATATTTGCACATGAAATGCGCATCAGAGCATCTAAAGTCTCCAACTTCGTAGCTGGGCCAGGTCGGGCCTTGGGGCCGGGCCGGGCCAAGCTTTGCAGCCGGTCCAGGTCGGGCTTCGCAACCTGCCAGGTTTATGCTTGCCTGGCTCTATTTTATTTTTTTTATTTTTTGTTTTTTTGTTTTTTTTAAAAAAAATTTACAAACATTCTAAGAGGTTTATTTGTACTCCTTACGGGACGGGTATTTTCAATTCCCAACCGGTTTTGGGACGGGTTTTCTTTTTTTTAACCTTTCCATGGACGGGTTGATTTTGAGAATACCAGTTTTGGGACGGGTTACAATTTTTTTTGCCTTTCAATTCAAGGTTTTTGGACATGGACAGGCAAAAACTTTGTGAAAAATCAGCCCTGACTGATACCAACTGTGAATGACCGCCACCTGATCTGAGGACCATGAGGAAGTCAAAAAGACTTAATACCACACGAGACTGGGGATATACCCCGGTCCCAAGCCAAACGGGTATCTGCTCCAAACCCGGACCTAAATATTCCGACCAACTGGCTCAAAAGCCTGAATGCCGGCAGAACTGGTTGCGAAGCAGGAGCTCTTCACGACGTGCTAAATTCTGATTTTTTCAGTTTTTTTGAGTAAACTGCGATAGACAGCATGTCTTCTTCGCAGCGTATAGATAACAACCAGGTTCAAAAAATGCTTTACTGTGGATTAGTTGTTATGTGGAAATTCTTGCTTTCATCATTCTATTTTGTTGCTTGTGAAAACTATAACACGTGATGTGGTCTTAACCCCTAAAGGACCGTTGTCCCCTCGGGGGACAAATGAGATTTCGGGCAAGTACCTACAGGCTGAATTTTTTATGTGATTTTTTGAAACTTTTTTTGGAGATAGAAAAACTGATGAGCTTCGTGGGAATATAATTTTTTTTTCAATCAGTGCCCGGGAACAAAAGTTATGCCCAAATAAGCTCAAAGCTAGGGAGACCGGGCAGCAAAAAAAGTTTTGCAAAAATTTGAATTTAAAAAAAAAAAAAAATTTCCTTGTAGATTATACTTTTGTGTACCTGTAATGCTTTGATTCATCTCATTTGTATTTGTTATGAGAAAGTTATGGACAATCTTGAGTTTCGGGCAATGAGAATATCTTCTTGAAAAAATAACTTGTAGGACCCAAGATTGTTCATAACTTTCTCATAACAAATACAAATGAGATGAATCAAAGCATTACAGATATACAAAAGAATAATCTACAAGGAATTTTTTTTTTTTTTTTTAAATTCAAATTTTTGCAAAATTGTTTTTGCTGCCCAGTCTCCCTAGCTTTGAGCTTATTTGGGCATAACTTTTGTTCCCGGGCACCGATTGAAAAAAAAATTATATTCCCACGAAGCTCATCAGTTTTTCTATCTCCAAAAAAAGTTTTAAAAAATCACATAAAAAATTCAGCCCGTAGGTACTTGCCCGAAATCTCATTTGTCCCCCGAGGGGACAACGGTCCTTTCGGGGTTAACCCCAAAGTGACATTCAATTTTTGGGGTTCAAAAACATCATTGCTTTTGAAGCTTTATGGATTCAAATGTCTTCAAGTTATACAAATCTCAACTGTACAACCTTGTAGTGTATATGTTGTGGATGACATGTACAAAATTTGAAGTCATTTGGCCACATAGATTGCAAGATCATAATGTTTTAGTGTTGAAAATGGATGCTGAAATTTTCTCCAAAACATATTTGGAGCTGAAATTTGATTTCTAAATCTACTCAAATGAAAAAACTTTACACTACAAAATGATTCAAAACTAGTATACAAACACATCGGCAAAGAAAAAATTCACTCAATTGACTCATTGTGTCTACAAAACGGCTTTGAAAAGTCAAAAATCAGCAAGAAAAATTGCAAAAAACACATATAAAGCTCAACTCCCTTCTACTATAATGCTTCTCAATCACTCATTAATTCTTGGATTGACATGAAATTTTAGCCACACAAACCAAACTAGTATGCACAACTTTTCCAATTAGGCTTGAAACTGTGTGAGGACACTTTCTGTCCCCTTTGTCATTTTGGGGTTAAGAAACCTGTTGCACCTCACTAATTAAACATTGGCTTGTTTTTTCTTGGGATGGGCACAGGTGAGGGCCACATCCTCTTGGAGCAAACTTGATGTGTTAGCAATCCACTACTTCCACACAAACTAGGAGTTGATTTTATTACTAAGATCTTTTGGATGTACTTGACAAACTTTATGTATATTTGTTCTAAAACAAATGGATGCCTTGATGATCTCTATGTTGAAAAAAATATAATGTGATATGTTAGCACCTAGTTCTACATATTACAAGTCCAAAGGGAAAAATAGGATGTTATTTGCATATGATAGTTACTAAGGCAAGTTTCAATGTTTTGCATTTATATGCCAAATGATCACAGTAACTTTGCTATTGCTCTTGTTCCATAAACAATATGGGGTCTTCTTCTTATAAGAAAAGACCACACAAGAATATGCAGACTCTAAGATTTTAACAGGTGGCATTTCTTGAAGTTCCTGGAGAAAGTAGGACAGTAGAAATATGCAGTCAAAAAATGTATGACGATTGATATGAAACGGTTTGCTTTTGATGATCTTGAAACTATTTGRCAAGTGGTAAATAGAATAGCACCCTAACAAGGGATGTTCCAGAATAATCTTTTTTTTTCGCGACCAAAAAACTCGCCGAGGCAAGTTTTCTAGCTGCGAGGAGAATAAAAATTTGAAAAATTTATAAAGAAAATTTTTCATGGGTAGAGGCTTCTTCAATGCCAAGGAGGCGAGGAGAGCTCAACTAGAAGAGGGGAGTGAGTGCTCAATCTTCTTTTTGGTGCTGAAAAGTCCCACAAGAGAACAATGATCAACTAATCAACAATTTGGTGTAATTAGGCTCAATCCTTGTAGAAATAATCCCTATCAACCAAAAAAATTCTTCCAAAATCTTAATAAGCCCAATTATTAGCACATCAAGACAGAAGTATAGGTACCTTCCATCGGCCCTAAGAGGATCCATGCTACTACAAAATAGTGATCACCAAAAATGAAATTTGGTGCACCTCAGCTATTTTTACATATTATGAATTCCTATTAAAAAAAATTTGTTTCTAAAATCTAAACAAGTCTACAGGCTTACAAATCAAGACGGAAGTATTGATACCCTTCCATTGACTTTGAAAAGATCTTTGATGATACAAAACAATGATCAACCAAAATAAAATTCAATGTGACAAAGATCATTAGATATAAAAATAATTTTTGTCAACAAATTTTTTTTCTAAAATTCAAACAAGTCCAACAACAATGTATTAAGAACAAATTATTAGCACCCCCCCATCAACCATTCAACCTTGAGAGGACCCACGTTGCTATAGCATAGTAATCAATCATTATTCTATATAAACTTATTTTCATCTCCATTCATCTTTCACATCAATTGAGTTTTTCATTTTCATAATGTCTACTTCTATTATTTTAAATTCTAATTTTCGTCTAAATTATACAAAACCACAGTATTAGGTTCACGGTAATAGGTCTATACAAAAATTTATCAAAAATAGAAAATTTTGATCAAAAATTTTAGATGGATTCTATTTTTAGAAATATTCTTGACTTTTCTAGTACTTTTAAAAAATTTGAACTTAACGCCCCTAGGCTCATACTTGTAGGCTCACAAACTAGCACCGTTGCTTCATGAACCATGGTTTACCCATGAATATTCATTGCAAACATATTATAATACATTGGGAAGTCCAACCTGCAAAAGAATTGGACCATAGTGATATAAGTTTGATGCTAAACATGATACAACAAATTCCTTGGAAGACAACGTAACACTTCTTTTGCTAAGGGAGAGGCACCCAATGGCGTCCTTGTACCCAATGCCGTCCAAATCTGCAAGACATAATCATTTCAAGCTGTAAATGTAGGTAGGCAGTACATGGATTATTTGTTTGACCTAAAATAATAAGCAATCTACGATCCCACTACATTTATATTCTAGAATGAATGCCTAACCTTGAAAGGGACGGCATTGGGTACATGGTTGGCATTGGGTGCTTCTCCCTTAATTGCCAACCTTTCAAAAATATTAATACATTCAAACTTTAATTCACACTTTAGATTTAATGAAGGGAAATGAACCATCTAAGTACCTCCAAACCCTAATTCCAAAATTCAAGTTAAAAACAACAGAAATCAAATACCTCATTACAAACAAACTCTAACTTATAAGATAAAACAGCCCATTACAGACCAAATGAGGAGTTTGCCCTCATGTCATTGCTGAAATCTTCTAATTTTTTTCCCACATGTGGACAAGTGATAGAAATGATGAGAGYAGTTGAAACTATATTTTTTGGACAAAGTGTGAATTTGTTAYGAATTTATGAAGTGTTCCACCCATCACGGTTTCTAGACTACCCCCAAACCAACTAGAACTGTATCCATCATGGTCATCTTACTCACCTAATGTAGTCAAAATATTTTCTAACACAGAAGGYTTGGAAGAATCACTTCCTATAATGAATCAACACTGAAAAGCTGAAAGTTCCTATTATGGTCACTAATCACCCCATTCCAGTACCTAAGACATTGATTGTGGCCAAAATCTCATTCTTTGGAAGAAAGCTGTAATGGGCTCATTCCTAGGGGTCTGTAATTGGTAGAAAGTCCGTCATGGGCTGTTTTACCTTACTTCACAGAAAGAGCATAACAGACGAAAGCGTCTCTGAGCTCGATCAATCACTCACCTGATTTTCTGATCCAAAATCTTAAGGCATGAATTTTGAAGTAGGTGTAAGTGTAGATAACGCGCAGTGCCACTGTCAAGAACGAATACAAATTGAATAACGCTGATTGCCCATCCGCATTCCGCCACATGAGGCGCCGAACGACCTTGAATTCAAAATAAACTCGGAGAGCTTCATCAATTCCAGACTGAACGAGACAAAACTAAAAACAGAAGGGAAGACACACAGATGGTTACCGAGAGCCAGAAGAATGATGAGAGTGCGAAGGGGATAGAATAGGTTTGATGTGCAAAGGTTGCACAATGCGAAGAATGTGAGTGTCGCCAATGAGAAACAAGCCGTAATGGCCGTTGTTCTGCTTTTTTGCTTTTTTGGAAAGAAATCTCGAAGTGTCACACAAAGTTTCTACAAAGTCGGTGACAAAGTATTGTTTACAGGGATCAGTGGATGTATGGGCGACCTCAAAGTGCCACACAAAGATTCCCAGTTCAACTATTTTCCTTGACAATAAAGAATCCACTACTGAATGTACTCGTCTCATTTCTTCAACATGACCTTCCACAAGAAATAACCACTTTTCAAGAATTCCTTACTGATATCTCCTCTTGAAAACACCCCCATCTTGTAGTGACTATTCCTGCTTGCTTGACTCCTGCCGCTTTTGGATATTTATCCAAAGTTGAATGCGCTCCTGCTGGATTCGAGCGTGCTTTTGAACTAACTCTAACCCTCGAATGACCAGGCGTTGTTCAGCTTCAAAGAGCTCACGCCACTTTTCTCGATCTTCCAATGGCAGGATCTCAGAAGGCAGGAGATCCTCTCCTGTTACCACGAGATGGGAAGTTTAGAGAGAATGATGTAAAAGAAAACACATTTTTAGAGAGGATAATGAAAACACCTTACCTTCCAAAGACATGTTGAGCATGTTCCACCACGATCCCCAAAGTGCACCATTTGTTCGTCCAGTCGTTACTGAAGGAGGGCGTTGTATTTCCTTCAACATGCGTAATCCCTCCAGAAGCACACATCTCATGACACCAAGTTCTCCAAACATCTCAGATCTCTCTAGATCAGATTCCTCAGATTCCTCTAAAACAGATTCTTCAGCCTTGACAGTTGACTGCACAGCAACAGTTACGAACAAACTCGTCAGTTCAAAATAAGGACCAAAAATATTGAACTCACAAACAGAACCAGTCCTGTTGGAACACCACTAGAAACATAGAAGCCATAAGAGCAAGGTGACTAAACTAAATATTTCTTAAGCAGGTACCATAGATACTATTACAGTAAAAGGAACTGAATCATACTAGCCCGCATAATGACTGCCCCAATGGCAATTACCTCTCTCTTCAGACTATCCGTGCTTTGATCACTTCCAGCGTGCTCCTCATCCTCAGTTTCCTTGCAGCCGATCCCTGTCTCCACTACTGAGGAATCGGAGGGTGGAGCTTCGGTTTTGGGTAGTTTATCCATGGCTATACAGCACAAAAACCACAGTGAAAAACCACAGTGGAAAACTGACAGAACTCTCCCAAGCCATATACGTACGAATGGCAGTGTTCAGGGACACAAAAAGTAAAGGCTTCCCAACAGCAAGATCCACAACCAAAAGAAGACCAAATTCCACACATGAGAATCCTTACACCGAACAATCTCAATTACAAGACTACAGCCCAAGAGCTTCCATCCTTCGACGAACAACGAACAAGAAGCCCCTACCTAGGGTCCAAGGCAGAATTACCTGTAAGCGAAGTCGCGACGCTAAACAAACCCCAGTGACTTCAGAAAAAGGCGCGCGGCATCGAGTATGAGCCCACGCACATGAGGCCAGGGGCTGGTGTTTTCATAGAAGTGTGCTCTAAAAGCAACCGCTTCTTCAAATCGTGATTATAGGAGTCTCTAAAATGGACAAGTGATGGTGAGAGAATCATCTATTGATTATGTAAGAGTGTAATTAATTTTGGTTTGTACTTCTTTAATGGATGGTTCATACTTCTACAATGATTGGTTTAAGAGCCAAGGTGTGTTCATTTCTAACTAAGTAGATAGGTATTCATTAAAAATATTCAAAATGAGATTTGCCGGCCCAACTACCTTCTTACACATACTAAAAAAATCTGAAATTATAATTAAATCAAACATCCATTTAAGTTTTACAGAGGGTTGCATTTTGAAACCTTCTCTATTACTTCTTGCATGCGGCAATGCTTTGTTTTTATGGTAAAGCCATATCTATTTTCAGACCGTGCATGTGTGGATTTAGTAAAGGCTACAAATCAGAAATAGGGTCCTAGGGCAGAGTTCTTTGAAAATTCATAACTACTTCAGAAATGCTCCAAAAAATATGAAACGACTTGTGGTAGATTCCGCATCGATTTGTCTTCAAGTTAAAAATAAAGGAAAATGTTTTTGAGCATTTAAAACTCATCGAAAAGGCCAACCAGCCCTTAAAGGGTCGCTCTATGAGCACCTTACCTAAGGTGGGTGACGGAGGATGGGAGGGCAGCGGGCAACGGCTGGCGGATTTGAGGGCCGCAAGGCGCTGCGTAGATGCTCACCCCACGCACATGCACTGAAATCTGGCGGGTGCCGGCGTGGGGTGGCGGAACTTGCCTATGCCAGTTTGCCAGGTGGGCCTGCCCGTCATAATTTTAAGTTTCTTACGGTGGAAAGGCCTTCAGAATTTTGTGGAAGCTCCATCTTCGTCCTTCCCGCTACTATGTGTCTAGGGCAGGCTCCAGGGACTCTCCAAACCCAATTAGTTTTTTGTACTTAATTTCTCATTAGGGTTTGTTTTTCTATTGCTTTCAAGTTAAGTGAAGGGTAAGGGTAAGCATGGAGAACGATGATTTGTTGAGGTTGCTTCATGCTAATACCCCCCACCTTTTGCAGGCAGTCCGTCTTCTCCTATTCTTTCCTCTATCCTTTTRGGTCCCCCCTCCGTCACGGCCACAAGGTTGCACCACAAGAGCGGCATTGGAGCAATGCCGCTGTGAGATTTTTGCTGGCGCAATGTAAGGAGCATGTGGAGGCTCAAAACTCCGTCACGATGCGACAGCATCAGTGGGTGAGAATCCACAAGCTCCTTATTGCAAATTTCCTAACGAATTGGGGAGGAAGGTCAAATCATTGTCTAACAAGTGGGAGAAGCTACAGAGCACGTACTCGGAGATGAAGAAGTTGCGGAACCAGTCAAGTGGCGGTGCACAAGACGATGGAGCGAAGTTCATTTGGTACGATGACATTGACGAGATTTTGAGCCTCACTGCAAAGGCCAATAGTATAATAGGAGGGATGGACCAAGGTATCCCCGTGCCGGGAACGGAAGCATCAAACGCACCTGTGGATCTCGAGATTGAGCCTAACGGTGAAGGTGAGTCGTTGTCACCACCACTTTTTGGTCCTGCTTTATCTACCAGTGCCAATCATAAGAGCACAAGTAGTAGTCCACTGTCGGGTAGAGAGGAGTGCGCTTTGAGAATACGCAAAGTATCTGGCTGCAACTAGGAATAGTTCGCTAGAGAGTTCAATTGAATCTTCGGTCTTCAATCTTCAAACTTCAAACTTCAATCACGTCCCCGTTGGCCTATCATGTGGTGGCTGTAAAGGGCCAAGGTAAGAGGGTCTAATAAGAAACAAGTTTACGGACAGGTAAAACGGGACAGCAAAACACGAGTTGCCGTCCGGATGATGGAATCCTAAATTTCAAACCCACGGTGACCAGGARGCGYCTTTCACCAGTAGGAACAACATAAAAGATCGACCATGTGGGCCATTAACCCCACTTCGTCGCCACAAACACAAAACGGAGCGCTTACTAGATAACCACGGCTTGCAACTGGCTTACAATGCAAGAATTGAATTACAACTAGTCTCCAAAACCAGCTGGGAATAACAGAAATGAAATTGAACCACAAGCCACAACACACTAGAGACCTTGAAAGCTCTTTAAATCTTCATCTTCAAGTCTTTAAGCCTTCACATCTTCAAAAATATCTTCAAAACTATAAAGGAACTTCAACTTCATGCTCAAACTACCTAAACTCCACTAAAAAAAAGAAGGCAGCAGACCTTCCTATGTTTCCACACTCATAACTTTTGCATTTCTTCTTCAAATCAAAAGATTAATAGCTTTTATAAAAGCTAACAAAATTTCCTATCACTTCTCCAACTTTCAAGTCATTCCAAAACTCTGTTCAATTTCTATGACTTCTCAAAGTTTTGATCCATAGATGGTAAAAGCAAGGGACTCTCTCACCTTTCTACACTCACAACTCACTCATAAATGCTCCAAATTGATCGAATGATGACTCTTTAGAAAGATACTACAATGATTTACACTTTCTTTAAATATGAAGACAAATTGAGAATTACTTCAAAAGTTATGGCTCAAAGAAGCCTTTGCTCTTTTCAATGAAGAGCCTCGGGTCTTCTCAACTTCAAAACTCTATAACTTTTGATTCACAAATTCAAAGTCAACTTGCAAGCATAATTTAGAAAGGTCTCATCACAAGGTATCAGATGCCAAAATTTCAATTYCCAAAGATCAATGCTCAATGAGCTACATCAAATCGAAATCTGCCTTCCAAACCCCAACAACCAACACACTCTTTTCTTCACATAAAAATCCAATTTCCTCACAACAAAAAATATAATTCCCACATAAAAAAAACTTTCCTTTGGGAGGAGCAAGAACGTCCTTATCAAGCCTCTAGATCCCTAAGATAAGTAGGACTTGTCCCTATCCCCCACACATGGGCCTCCAAACAACCATTGGTCCAAGGAAAAACAACTACGTAATAAACTACTTCTAAACTCCTACTCTTTTACTTTCTAACACATACATATCATCAAAACTTACATGTCATACTAAACTCCTTCATCTAGTGGAGCTAAAAACTGAAGTCGATGAAGAGTATCACTCCACAATCAGTGACTCCATAAAAACCCTCCAATTCGATATTTTGCAATCGAACTCCAAATCCAAACCCAAATTCTAAAACTCAATGGAATACGTTGAACTAATGAAGTTTGTCAAAGGCTTTCACCTTAAAACAATTCCATTGCTAACAAGCGTCACCTTGAAGTTAATGGAACCGTCACCGGTAAGTTTCTCCTCTAAATCAAGAATTAACTGAAACGTATAATATACACACGTTTTAAATATTGTATGTATTTACAATACGACATCGCGTACGCGTGCAGCTAATTTGGTTGGATGTTGTGGTAAAGGCACTTCCACAAAACCAGCTAAAAGGGCCAAGATTGATAGAAATGTGATGGATGCATTGGATAGTTTGGCTAATTCCAGTGCAAAAATTGAGAAGCTCCGCATCAAAGCCTCTTTGAGCATGCACAAAGAGAATTTGATTGACCGTCAAGAGAATAGGAAGTTGGAACTTGAGATGTTCCAATTGCAACAAGCTAGTAGTGAATGGATGGCTGCTCTCTTTGCAGATGCTATAAGACATAATTCGAAATAGGTTTGATGGTATTTCTTTTATTTATAATTGTACTCAATTTTTCTCCTTGAATGTTATTTTGTTTCATTTCACAACTATTCAATGATATGTCAATTGAATTTTGTTTTATGAATGATTGATTCATTCATTATATGTTTTTTTTAGATCTCACTTGAAGTAGTTTATTCAATGTGAGGTTTCTCAATGTTTACTTGAATGTAATCCAGGGAGTGAAAATGATTAATATATGATTTGCTTAACTCTTCTAGTATTAAAAATTTAGTCTAGATGGTACTCTGATTGACTTCTCTATTCATATTTCATTTCAGAAATAATCTACTTGCAATCATGTTGAATCGTGCTCCTTCTATTTTAGAATGTTTGCTATATTTTTACAGACCTAATAGCTTCCAAATAGTCACTTCATTTAAGGTACTCTAAAGAGGTGATTATCTTTTGAAAAAACTTAACTTTATAGAAAGCTTCAAACTGTTTTTAATGAACTGAAGTATGAAAAAAAATGGATTTGGGATCTACTTGAAGTCGTTTCATATTTTTGGAACCTTTGTGGAATTAGTTATGAATTTTCAAAGTCGAAACGAAGAAGTCAATAAAATGTTTGGTTCATTTATAATTGTAGCATTTGTTAATGCCTAGTTGTCAACATGATTAAACATTACAATGTTTGAATTTATAATCTTCCAATCCATAATGGTAAAGGTACACATTTTTGACAGATGTCCAATTTCTAATTAATAGGGTGCTGTATTTCCAACCAAGTGTGGAACGGAAATCCATTTTGTCTTTCGAATGAGTGTTCTTGATTTTTTCAAGGTTTGGACCTATAAGTGCATAACACATTAAAAAATGAGAAAGTATGAAGCAATGAATGTGAAACTAGTTCTTGAACAATCGCATTTACATGACTCCAGATGTTGGTCATGGGTCAATTTTTGCCTTTCAAGTTTAATAGTAATTTCAATTTAAAAGATGAAAGTATCAAATCTTTGCATCCCCATTTCATTTATGTCAATTCACCTTTACAAATATTTGCTTTGCCAAGCACTACTTTAAATCATGTCCACAATCGCTTCTCTGATAGGTTACACGTACCTCTACCTTATTGATATTGCTAAATTTTATTTCCATGTCTTATCTATCAATTTTTTGGGAGCTATGAGTAAAGCAATCAAGAATAAAAGGAGTTTCTAAATTCACTTTATCAAGTATTGAAAATTTGTGTTTCAATATAGAAATATAATGAATTCTGACCAAACCTTGACATAGACTGTTTAGTAACAACTAATTTTATTCTATACTTCAATCAAATATCCATTGTAGGAGCTACAAGAAAATCCTTGAACATAACTAATAACAGGGCCATCTCCTAATAAATTTTGACAAACTATAGATTGGGAATTCAAATATCAGGTGTACACTATTTAATAAACACATTTTCATAAATTGTGGTACAATACATGTTACTGTAAAAGTAGCTCTATGTCMCTATGGATTGCGTTCAAGCCACGATGCAAATAATGTATCTCTCATGACCTCTCCTTCTAGTTTTGCAAGCAAACCTTCACGAGGAAGTTGCATCCTTCCAACATGAAATCCAACATATGGGTCATTTTGAAGTCTAATATCTGCAGGCACTGGCACGCGCTGCCTCTTCAGCTCACAATAGTTGTGTAGGACACAACAAGCTAATGTAACAATAGACACCTTATCCACTGACATATTAAAACCTTTAAAAATGCACCAACGATTTTTTAAAGCTCCAAATGCTTGTTCAATAACTACTTTGCCACTATTAACAGAGGAGTCGAACTTAGACAAACCAAATAGTGAATTTAATTTTTTGTTGAATTGGAATTGGACAAGATAAAGCATTGAAAGCAAACTAATGAAAACTAGAAGAATTAAACATACCTATTGTGGTCCACTATTGTTGGATTACTCAATTTGAAATTTTTGAGTAAATATGGTCTGCTAGGATAAGCTGTGTCGTTGATTAGATACGGCCTTATGTCCATTCCACCCAAGCGGATGACTGGTGTTGCAAGAATCTGTCTTATGCTCAATTGTGTAGCAACTGAAGATACTACAAATTGCCTAGCATCATGTACACCTCCAGGTTGGCCAGCGCGGACATTCCAAAACATCCTATTTGTATCACATATCCCTTGTAAAACAATGCTATGGAATTTTTTTTGATTAAAAAAATCCTGGGGCATGGGAGTGTATCGTCTACTTGGTTGACATTTCAAATGAATATGGGTGCCATCAATTGCACCGGCTATGTTTGGTAAGCCAGTTGTGTCTCTGAAACTCTCTATAATATTTTATAGGCGATCTCCATGAGGTGTGTGAATAAAGTGAAAAAATAATCCGTCTTCTGCAGATCCTAATGCTCGACAGACAATCGTAGTGTATTTGTGAATAGTGGACTCACCACATCCATATAAGTTGTGCATCCTAACACAACTTACCCCATGTGCTAATCGATACAAAACAAGCTTCACTTGTTTTCTAACTGGAATGGGGGGTCTCACAAACCTAACTGCAGTGGGATGCAAATAGGAAGTTAACAAATCTACTAAAGCCTCAAATGCTAAAAAATCCATACGATAAGTTTGTCAATACCTCATATCCAACATTCGTGGAGAAGTGTGCCACACATCGCCTTCTACAATGTCGTGGTGGATGTACTGGCGCGGCTAAACCCACCACATGCGACGGGGAAAACTTTGCCTCCAAACCATGACTGCAATTATCGGTAGCAAACGTCATATCGAATGATCTCCCAAAATCTCAATTGGAATAGTGGGCACCACACGAAGACTTCTACAACCATGGAAGGTCAAAAACACCACAAGAAACGCAAAAAAATAAGAAGGGTTTGGCTTGCCATGTTTGCAAAGTCTTCACTACAATCTCAACCAATTTTCTGAAAAACAACCCTAAACCCCAAGGAGATGAAATCTCTCCAACACAACCTTAACAAAATTAAAAAATCACTCCTCACTTTGTCCTCTCTGGCTCGCTGAAATCTTCACTTGTTTGGCGCAAGGCGTGGCGAGGAGTGGCCAAAGGATTCTTGTGCGTAGGACGGGGTGGAGATGGCCGGTGCCTCCCCCACAAAACCCGGCTTGTTAAGCCTCAGCCCGCCACCTGGACAAGTGGATGGCGGGTGGCGGGTCTGAAACCAGATATGTGCGTGGGGTGGCTGCGGTTTTATTTCTGTAGTTTTAACTTTTACATTTTTACCTTTTGAATCTTAGTGGACCCGTTTAGACTGTCAGTTCTTGCATGTGGTTTAGTGCATGCGGTTTCTTCTTCTTCCCTTTGTCCAGGTTATTCAACCTTGTGTTTGTGGAAGAGTTTAGCAATATTTGCAGATTTGGGTTTACAATTTTAAACAAGCACAGAGGTTTTTTAGGTGTAGGGATTAGAAATGGAAGGAAAAGGTTCTTTTCCCTTGGTACTTACAAGTATCCCCCACCTTCATCTTCTTCGCATATTCCACCTTCTGTTTCTTCTATTCCAACAAATGCACCTCCACCTTCATAGCCAGCAGCATTAGCACAAGAGCAACATTGGAGCAATGCCGCTGTCCGTTTCTTATTGGAGTAGTGCAAGGAGCATGTGGAGACGCACAACTCCATGACCATGCGACAATATCAATGGGTAAAAATTCATGCTCTCCTTGTTGCTAAATTCCCTCACGAATTTGGTAGGAAGGTTAAGTCATTGTCAGACAAGTGGGAGAAGCTGAGAAGCACGTATTCAAAGATGAAGAAATAGCAGAATCAAATGGGAGGGGGTGCATGTGATGATGGTGCAAAGTTTTTTTGGTATGATTTGATTGATGAGATTTTGAGCCTCACGGCAAAGGCCAACGGTGTACCGGGAGGCATGGATCAAGGGGTACCTGTGCTAAGAACAGGGACCTCAAGCGCACTTTTGGATGTTAGTGAAGATCATGAGGGAGATGGTCAGCCGATGTCTCCAACACATTTTGGTCCAGCTACCTCTACCGGCACCGCCTAAGATAATATCACAAGCAGTCCAAGAATACGTGCAACACATCTTGTTGGTTGTCGTGGTAAGGGTGTTTCTTCTCAACCAACAAAGAAGCCCAAAATTGACAGAAATTTGATAGGTGCATTGGACAGGTTGATAGATTCCACTACTAAAATTGAGAGGTTGAGGATTGAGGCCTATATGTTTGAACGTTAAGAAAATAGGAAACTAGAGCTCAAATTATTCAAGATGCAACAGACTAGTAGTGAGGGCATAGCTGCTATGTTTGCAGAAGTAGTAAAGAATAATGCAGAATAGTTATAAGCTTAGTGGAATTTGCTTTTTGTCTTGTTGTTTCTTCTTTGAATGCAATATTGAATAAACTTCATGTCTATTATATGATTGATGTTTCAAATGATGTATACTTGGTATGGTAATTTGATACTTTTATATATGATTGATGTTTCAAATGATGTATACTTGGTATNAAATGATGTATACTTGGTATGGTAATTTGATACTTTTATTATATGATTGATGTTTCAAATGATGTATACTTGGTATGGTAATTTGATACTTTTATTACTTGGTGTGATATTTAATGATCTCTCTTTGAAGTGACTTGTGTTTGAAATGTGTTTGAAATTATATTTATTTCAAATGATCTAGATTTTGAATGATTTCTAAAGTACTGTTTGTGAAACTTTAGAATGAATTTTTGATGCAATTTATTCTACAAGAATTACCGTACTATGATTCTTTTTGGTCACGAATAACACATAATTATTATAAAAAAAAAAAGTAAGATTTGCAGTGGACAACCTTGAATAGGGAAATAAGAATTAATAATTTAAGAAAAAAATGCACATGAAGTAACTTCACAATATAAAAAGAACCTTACAAAAATCTACATGTAACTAGGAGTAATTGAAATAGCTTTATTTCAAAGTGTTATAGACAATAGACAATATCGAAGTCCACATATGCATATGTAAATCAAAGTGGATTATGATCAACCCACGATTGGAATAAAATCTATCTCATGGCCTCTCCTACCAACTTTTCAAGCGCACCTTCACTAGGAAGTTGCAATCTTCCAACATGGAAGCCAACATAAGGATCATTTTGAAGTCTAGGATCTGTTGGGACAGGTGATCTGTTGGGACAGGCACTTGTTGCCTTTTCAACTCGCAATAGTTGTATAAAACACAATAAGCCAATGTAACAAGAATTGGCTTTTCAAGAGTTATATTGAATTTTTTAAGAATGCGCCAATGGTTTTTTAAAGACTCAAATGCTGCCTCAATAATTACCTTTCCACTATTGGTAGAGGAGTCAAACTTGGGCAAACCACACTATGTTCAATAAGGTACAAAATAAAAATGAAAATGCTTGAATGTCTTCAAAGAATGAGATGGAAAAAAGAAACATACCTGTTCTGATCCACCATTGCTAGATTACCCAATTTGAAATTTTTGAGCAAATATGGCCTACTTGGGTAAGCCGTATATCCAATCAAGTATGGCCTAATGTCCATTCCACCCAAGCAAATTATTGGTGTTGCCAAAATTTGTCTTGTGCTCAATTGCGTAGCAAAAGAAGAAAGAACAAATTGTGCAGCATCATGCACACCTCCAAGCTGACATTCCGAAACACACATTCCAAAACATCCTATTTGTATCACACACTCCTTGTAAAACAATGCTATTGAATTTTTTCCTATTAAAAAAATCTTGAGGCATGGGAGTGTATCATTTACTTGGTCTCCATGCCATCCATATGGGTACCATCAATTGCACCTGCTATGTTTGGTAAACCGGTAATATCTCTAAAACTTTCTATGATATTCTGTAAACAATCACCATGAGGCATGTGAATGAATTGAATAAACAAACCGTTTTCTGCAATTCCTAATGCCTCACATACAATCATTGTGTATTTGCGAATGGTGGACTCACTACATCCATATAAATTGTGCATTCTAGCACAACTCACACCATGTGCTAATCGATACAACACGAGTTTGATTTGTTTTCTAACTGGAATAGGAGGTCTTACAAATGTAACTGCAGGGGGACGCTATAAGGGAGTTAATAAATCAACCACAGCCTCGAAAGCCAGAAAATCCATACGATAAGTTTGCCAATACCTAATATCCAACATTTGTGGCAATGTATGCTATACATCACCTTCCACAACATCGTGGTGAATGTATTGGCGTGGCTCAACTGACCACATACGACGTGGAAATTGTTGCCTCCAACCCATAGCAACAATAATGGGAATCAACCATCATATTGTGAGACCTCCTGCAATGTCAACTGGAATAGTGGGCACTACACGACGACGTCTATGACCACAAAAGGTCAATAATATTAATATGAACACAAAAAAAACCATGAGCGTGTGATTCACCATTTTTACAACGTATTGCCTTCAATCCAAACTACCCTTCGTGATAAGAAAATCAATAAAGAAAGACCCTCACCAAAGAAGGCAAAAAAAAAACAGCTAAACCCTGAGAGAGAGATGCCTTGGAACCCTAGCTCATTGGTGAAAACAAACGGGATGTGGTAAAAACAAGGCCAGCAACGCCCTGCCTCGCCAAACCTGCGTGTGCGTAGGAGACCCGCGCCACCTAACTTTGCCTCGCAGCCACCCACTTGCCTCGCGCCACCTATCACTAGTGGATGGCGGGTGGCGTCAGCCCTTGGCTTTATGTGCGTGGTCTCTATGATAGAGCCCAGAATGTTGGATCTAGGTGTTACAACTGTAAATAGACTTAGGGTTATAATAAACAATTATATTAGTGCGGCCCAATTAGGGCTCAATTAGGGTTTCGTTAAGTATATATAACCCGAGTCTTAACCTCATTTGTACATCATCTGAACAAAAGCTCTACCAGAATACACATACCAAAGAGTCTATTTAGATTCATACATGGTATCAGAGCTGGTTAGAAGAATCTTTCCAATAGAGCGTAGCTACTCTTAGTTGAAATCACTAAGTCTTGCGATTAGCTCCCGTTTACTAATCTTGTCCCAATTTTTTCCAGATCTAGATTCAATACTAGCAGTATGGACCCTAGTGTGCATGACATTCTTGAATCAATGAAGCTAGTTGGACCCTCGAATTACATCATTTGGAGCTATAAGGTGCGCATGATTCTGCTACAAGAGGGATTGTGGAGATTTGTCGTACCTGAGATCGACGACGCAGGCACCACTTCCGGCAACGGCACTTCCTTGACAAACAACTCCAGTCCGATGGTTGAAGCGCCACTGGCCTCGAACGACTCAACAGTCACACCCCCACTTGCTGCCACTGCTACCGTCACCGCAATCCCTTTCCCTCGAGACAATGAGCTCAAATTTAGGTCCGGCCGGATCATCACTTCAACGGTACGTGACTCCATATTATTGAGCATTATCCATCTCACAGATCCATGAGATATTTGGCAGAGATTGAGGCACATGTGCGATATTCATAGCTCCTCACGTCCTTTAGCACTAAAAGACCAATTGTATTCACTCAAGCTCTTAGAAGGGAAGGCTATTAGTGATCATTTGCAAGAGATCAACCTACTTGTTACACAGCTTGCTCATCTTAGCATTACTATCTTCGATGAGGATATGGTAGACATTACACTTAACAGCTTGCCAAAAAGTTGGGCCACATTTTGCATGATTTAGAAAGGCAGCTCTAGATAGAGTTCCTTCCTTCCCAGAACTAGAAGGATTACTCTTGCAAGAGGAACTTAATCAATCTTTAGATAAACAAAGGGAAGAGTTAGAAGAAGTCAACCTCGTCCATGACAGACATACTTCACACCGAGGCCGAGGTCGCAGTTCATCCAGCTGCAACAACTCCCGAGATCTACTACACCAGCATTCACAATCCAGCCAATCAATCTCGAACTCAAACCGACAAGAAACAACAGTCCTCTGTTTCTCACATGATTTGCTACAAATGCGGAAAATCAGGGCACTATGCCCGTGATTGTGATCACCTTAACATTGAAGCTCAAATATAGAAGCTTCAGGCTCAACTCACGAGTCTCAACACCAATCAGAGCTCTTCACATGTCAATCTTCTTGAAGATGACTAGGATGAACAAAGCCCGGACAACACATCAAGCCGTATTCAACACTGCATCGAGGTGTTTCGCAGTGATGATACCAAAACTGAAGTCATAGTGAAAGCCTACGTCATCTCCAACGATGTTTCTCCGCCGTTATCTGATTTACTCCCAGCACCAACTCGCTTCTACATTTCTACAGACAATATTCATTTCTGGCACAAGCGATTGGCCATATAAATTATCAAAGCTTATATCATATGACTTCTCACCAGTTGGTGGTCGGCGTGCCTCCAATTCTACTTATCAAGTATGTTTGCGCCTCTTGCATGCAAGGCAAGATTTTCCGAGATATTATACCAAAGAAAAGTCACACAAAAACTACGGCTCCTCTTCAGCTTATTCACTCCGATTTATGTGGACCTATGCCAACACCTTCCAAGACAAGCAATCGGTACATTCTCACCTTCATTGACAATTTCTCATGCAAAACTTGGTTGTATTTTTTATCCGAAAAATCCCAAACCCTTTTATCTTTTCATTTATTTTGCAAACTAGTAGAAACTCCTTCCCAACGCATCCATATATTACGTAGTGATGGGGGGGGGGGGGGGGGGGGGGG